>PVIC010003470.1:0-68857 GCA_004025085.1 Thryonomys swinderianus | reverse complement strand
GGGAGGCAGAGGCAGGAGGATTGCTGAGTTCGAGGGTTGCCTGGGCTACATAGTGAGCTCAGAGCCAGCCTGAACTACAAAGCGAGACCGTGTCTAAAAAAAAAAAAGAGAGAGATACATCATCTAAAGTCAAAAAATAATGCCTGGAAGATGGTAAAACCTAATCCACTATCACATCATACACTGAATTCCTGTCACTGGGCAGACATCTCTTGGGTCTGGGGAAGCAGCCCTGAATAAAGGAGTCGTGGTTCTCCCCCTTGCGGAAAATAAATATTAAAGAATAATGAAGTTTATGATTTAATCAGGCAATTCTAGTTCCATTTCTCATTTGCTGGGCACTCTCTGGAAGTTGCTGCCCTGTCTCTTTGTTCTTTGTTCTGGTTTTCATAAATGTGTTTTTATCAAAGTCGATATTTCAGGTCAGGAGTTTGGCTGGGGTAGGGCTGTGGCACTCCACACCCTGTGGCCACCAGCCAGTCCCGGTCCAGGGATGGGAGCGTCCCGTCCTGGAGGGCAGGACGGAAGTTAGCACTGGGGAAAATCCACGAGGCAGCAGGCGTCGCAGTCTTAACAGGCCTGTAGGGAGAAGACAGGGTAGGAACCAAGTGTTGTTGCATAGATAACAGACAGGACACAGCCAAGTACCTATTTTTAACTAACAGTGGTGTATTTTAGGCCAGATACATCCCATTTGTAGTCTTTCTCCATATTCTTTCTGTTTCCTTTTCTCATACTGGGCCCCCGCTGTGTTTCAAGCTCTTATTTGCATTGCCATTTGATATTAAAAGAAACTTTATGCACTTGCATTTCCTGCAAAATAAGGATTTGAACTTAATTTTCTGGTTAACCCATATGAAATATTACCATACTGGACTATTCCAAAATGTAGGTTGCCTGTACCAAAATGCTGATTTTTAATGAAGACATAAAGTAAGGACAATATTCCATTTACACTTTAACATTCCTGGTGTGTGTGTGTGTGTGTTTTCTGTACTCAGGACGGAACCCAGGACTTTTTTTTTTTTTTGAGACGGTCTCACTTTGTAGTTCAGGCTGGCCCTGAGCTCACTATGTAGCCCAGGCAAGCCTTGAACTCAGCAGTCCTCCTGCCTCTGCCTCTGCCTCCCGAATGCCGGGATTATAGGCGTGAGCCACCATGCCCGGCACTGTGGTATGTAGCACTGATTGCGGGTTGGCGTGAGTCACCATATCCAGCATTGTATGTGCTTACCAAGGATCAAACTCAGGACCTTGCACTTGTGAGGCAGGCGCCGGAACCACTGAGCTAAATTTCCAGTCCCTGAACCCAGGACTTTTACACTGAGCTACATCCCCAGACCTTAAAAAAATTTTTTTTTTAATTTGTCTTCCTATATTATTCATACTGGGCTTGAACTAATGACCCTCCTGCCTCAGCTTCAGTCTTTGTTATTTTATAGAATCACAGAAGCATAGGTATTTGTGTTTAAAGCATGTTATTTTGTAATTCAAGAAACTATACCTCAGTGAGCCCTTGACTTGCTCAAGGTCACACAGCAAATGCAATGGACAGTGCTTTGCCTTCCAGTTCTGGTCAGTTCACTCTTCACTATGCTGTTTCTTTTATATGCCCAACAGTCAAATAAATATTTAAAAACATGAGGTTAGGGCCAGAGATTTAGCTCTGTGGTTCTGACCTCTGCCTTGCAAGTGCATGGTCCCAAATTCGATAGCTCGTACCACATACCACAATGCCAAGTGTGGCGGCACACGCCTGTAATCCCAGTACTTGGAAGGCAGAGGCAGGAGGATTGCTGTGAGTTCAAGGCTTGCCTGGGCTACATAGTGAGCTCAGGGCCAGCCTGAACCACAAAGCGAGACCCTGTCTCAAAATAAAAAAAAAGAATTAACCCCTTTGAAACAAAGGAGAGTGGGAAAGTACCCCCAAATTCCATCATCCCCACTCTAATTCAATGAAAAACAAAATAGTAGGATGATTTATCAGAAAGTTAAGGACAAAATGAACTATATGGGCTGGGGTGTAGCTCAGTAGTAGAGCAATGATATGGCTTCAATCCCCAGCATCATATTTGTGTTATGAATAATATATATTGTGTTTCATATCTTTTTCAGAGATATAATAGTATATAAATATGTAACATATAACACATGTAAAATATGTCATTATATAGACTTTACACATGATTGAATTTTGAGCATGTACCTAGAAGGTTAATATATATATTATCTCATTAAATTATTTGTGTTTTTATGTCATTAAAGCCTTGCCACTTTCATATCACCATTTTACAGATGAGACAGTAAACCGAGGTTTAACATCACTATGAAAATTGTCCAAAGTCCCATACTTCACAAGTGAAAACTTGGTATTTGAGACCAGACTTCTCAGTCATGAGTTGTCATGCTCTTTTGTTCTCCCAGAAACTGAAGAATGGCGTATTGAATATTCTATCAAAGAAAGGTTTACTACAGAGCCAGAGTGAGAGGAAAACACTTTGATCTTCAGAAGAAGTAATGTCACTGGGTGTGGCGGTGCAAGCCAGTACGTAATTCTAGCAATCAGACGGCTGAGGCAAGTTTGAGGCCAGCCTTGGCTTTATAGATAGTTCAAGGCCAACTTCAATTACATAAGGAGCCTCTGCCTCAAAAACCAAACAAAATATAATATCACAAGGCAATGCGCTGGTTACTATTTTTCGGTGTATTTTTCCCTCTACCTTGTGATTTTGTAACTTAACCTTTTCTGTTACAAGTTCCTCTAGGAGGTGAGAATCAAGGTGGGGGGAAGTAGCCTCAATTCTTCCAGCTTCCAGGGGGTCCTCCACCCAGGACAGGTGGAGGGGAACACTTGTCGACTGAGCTTGTTACCCTTAGAAGCAGCCGGCTCAGCACCAGTGCCAGGCAGGGCGGGCTGGGCGAGGGCGGGAGGAAAGGGATGTGGCGGTGGAGGCCCTAACTCAGGAAGTGTGATGGATGGCATCTCATTTCAGTGGCATGAGGCAAGCGTTAGGAAGAGAGTATGAGCTATTGTTGTGGGTTTTTTTTTTAAATTTTTAATGGGTGGGTTGTTTTTATGAAGTTTTATGAACAGGAAACTGAAGCAAAGTGCTGATCTCTTTGGGTTTCGAGCTCTGCCAGCATCCTTTTCATATGTACTTTTGAATTTTGAAGACAGGCACTTCCTTTAACTCTTCTGGGGTAAAGCGTGGAGACACCCCAACTACATTTCATAACAGCAGAATCCAGAGGTAGAGTTACACTTTCACACCTTTCTGGCAACACAGTGGGATGGAATTAGATCCCTCCCCATTCAGGACACAAACATAATTCTTTCAGTAACCCTGGAAATATGCTGAACATTTTCCCTTTAAAATATTCTAGAAGGTGCTGGGGATTTAGCTCAGTGGTTGGGCGTCTGCCTGGCAAGTGCAAGGTCCTGAGTTTGATCCCCAGTACCACATACCACAGTGCCAGGCGTGGTGGCTCATGCCTGTAATCCCAGCACTCAGGAGGCAGAGGCAGGAGGATTGCTGAGTTGGAGGTTTGTCTGGGCTACATAGTGAGCTCAGAGCCAGCCTAAACTACAAAGTGAGACCCTGTCTCAAAAAACCCAAAAACTAACTAACAAAATAAATCTAGAAAATGTGCCTTCCATGTGGAAAGCCTGTAACATACATTCAAACAAGTCTACTGTAGCAAAGAAAACAAAGATTGTGTTGCCCTCCTTCCCTGAATCATAAAAATTTCACCTCCCCATGACTGTTTCTCTGGGAAGATGATTTCATCTCTGAGTACATTATCCTATCTGTTGTGTACTATAAATGGACCACGCCAACATTTCAAGCATCTGGCTGCCAATTTTGAAGATGCTAAAAGCCTATTTTGTTCCTGTGGGACATTTATTCATTGCTTACCTTATAAAAGTTATGTCTTACTGCATTTTCCTGGCACCAGAACCATCCTTGTACCCACCACTGCTTTTGATTTTTCTGAGCCTGCAGGCAGCATAGGGTTATTAGAGTTCAAGAAGCCACGTGGTGTGGGCTTCCAGTTTAGCTCTTTCTCACCTCTGTCCCTCCTTCCCTCCTACTCACTCACAGAGGAGGATGGTTCACCTTCGTGAAGTGTCTCTGGGCTAGGAGAAGCACCTTTTGTAAAGCTCTGAGAGGGAAAGCCTGACCCTCTTTTGCTGGAGCAGCTAACAGAGAAGCCTTCTCCTTCTCCTCTCATTGGATTCCTTGGATAAAAAAAACTCCATGAAGCCAGGTTTGCTGAGGCAGAACTGTAATCCCTTTAGTCAGGAGGTGGAGGCAGGAGGACTGCTGGGAGTTAAAGAGCAACCTGGGCTGCACAGTAAGTTCTAGGCCAGCCTGAACTGCCTGTCATGGTGCTGTCTCAAAAACCAAAAAGCTGAGTCGAGAACCAGGAGTATAGCTTAGTGTCACAATACTTGCAATGTACAAGGACCTGGGTTTAATTTTCAACACCATTAAAAAACAATAAAGCTAGGTCAGGGTTGGGCGAGGCTGGCTTTGAGCCCAGGAGTTCAAGGCCAGCCTGGGCAAAATAGTGAGGCCTCAAAACAAAAAAATGGTGAGTTATAATTTCACATCTGCTTGCACATTGTATTAGCAGCATATGTAGTCCTGCACAAACATCAGGAAAAATCCACCCTGCTCCAAAGTCAGGGTCCACCCAAACAGGACAAAATTTTAATACAGATAGCACTAGAGGGTTAGGGCAAATTGAAAAGGAGGAAACATTTTTTGTAAAGTTTAATGTAGAATTTTTAAAACCTACAAAAAGACAAGGAATGGTAGAAGAAATTGAAAACAGAGTTTCCATGGCAAGCTGTAAAAATAGAAAGAATTTTTAAGAATAGAAAAGAAACCTACAGAAGGAATTGTCAGCTGCGGGGTGTATGTGAAAAGCCAGAGTGATCTGAAAGCTCTTGTAGCATCTGAGGCATTTGTGAGGCTTTGCACAGTGGGAGTCACCTAGGAACAGTGCGCATTTGGGGCCCTTTAAGAAGCTGAAAATGTTATGGGTAAAAATGAGAATTAATTCATGTCATATACTGGTACAGATTCCCCAATGTTGAGTGTGATTGTGAGCTATATCTAAAAGGTACCGATAAAGAATTCAATTAAAAAAAAGAAGCTGAGAATGAAGGACTGTGCCTACCTTTCAACACTTCTGCCAGCCCGCAGCGGCACTGTCATGTGACTTTCTGGCTCCCTGCCATATATGCCAGCTTCTTCTTGCATCGTCTTCTCTGGGTTTGGCCTCTCTGTGCCTCATTGTCTGATCCGCCCCGTGTCAGTTTAATTTTTATCTCAACTACTGTGGATCCCACATCTTGCAGAGTACATGCCAGCATGACAGAGGTCCCTGTCCTCTTGTAGTCTGCGCCTGTGGAGAAGAACAAATGCATAGTGGGGGCAGGCTGGTGCGTCCTGGCCTCGGCCTCACAGAGTGACTGGACAAAGCCAGCCTGTTCGGAGGTCGCGCTCCAGCCGTCCCATTGACGAACCAAGAGATGTGACTAGAGCTTTGTGCAGCCTTCTGCTGCCAAGGCTTTTGGTTTCATCAGAACTGGGCACGTGAGAATCGTGTTTGCTGAATTTGGGTTTGGACATGAGATGGAAACGAATTCAGAAACAACAGAAGCTCCCTTGACTCGGCCCATATGTACTCAGCTCTCCCAGGTCACGTTTGCCCCAGAGTTCCCACACAAAGTGCAGCCTCTGCTTCTGTGGAGGGGACACCAGCTACTGGGCTGTTGCTCTGCGGCACACACCAGACGACTCCTGCTCTGCCAGATGAGACATGTACTTGCCAGGAGTCCCTGGGCCTGATTCTGCTGGTTTGACTGGTTCTGTAATTAAGGTCTTCTACCTGAGCCCCTCTACCCTCCTAAGCCTCAGGTCCTTCTTTTTTTTTGTAAACATCTCAAGCCAACTGCCCTCCTTTCATTTTCTATAGCTAATTTTTAAAAATCTTAAATGCAGCTGTGCCCCTGGCTATGAAGATAAGCATGGGTTTAATTGGAGCTCTGAATACCAGACTGTAAATCAAGTCCCAAGTGCCAGAACATGTCTCCCAGTGGGTGGCTTAGCTCACAGTTCACTTTTTTCCCAGTATCCCTAGCGCACCTCTATGTGTACAGCTGCTGTCTGGCACAGAGTGGTCCCCAGTGCACACTAGTGTGAAAGAACAAACAAGCAGTACCATAGCCCACCGCAGGTTGTGTGTGACATCGCAGCCATTGAGCTAATTACCCCAGGTACCCCTGGTCTGCAGGTTTGCAGGCACAGCATTTCCTATGGGAAGAGGGGAGGCAGGGAGAAGTGGGTTTGTCAGTGGAGCTGCTGATAATTCTAATTCACAACACTGTGCTACTCAATGCTCTTTGAGGGTGTTGATCAAAAATGCAAACTTCTGGCTCCACTGCTGAAGATTCCAATTCATCTGATCCAAAGTAGGGGCACCAGCATATATAGATTTTTTTTTTTTTTGAGACAGGGTCTCGCTTTGTAGTTCAAACTGGCTCTGAGCTCACTATGTAGCCCAGGCAAGCCTCGAACCCAGCAATCCTCCTGCCTCTGCCTTCTGAGTGCTGGGATTACAGGCGTGAGCCACCACGCCCGGCACTGTGGTATGTGGTATTGATGGCTGGTGGGCGTGAGTCTCCACGCCCAGCATTGTATATGGTTTCCGGGGATTGAATTCAGGACCTTGCGCTTGCGAGGCAGGCGCTGGAACCACTGAGCTAACCTTCCAGCCCCAGCATATATAGATTTAATAAGCTTCTCCATCAGTGTTGTCCTTGAATCCCCAGAAGCAAGGCTGGTTTTTTTTGTTTTGTTTTGTTTTGTGTTTTGAGACAGGGTCTCGCTTTGTTATTCAGGCTGGCTCTGAGCTCACTCTTTAGCCCAGGCAAGCCTCGAACTCAGCAGTCCTCCTGCCTCTGCCTCCTGAGTGCTGGGATTACAGGCGTGAGCCACCACACCCAGCCAGGTTGGTTTTTAAATAAAGCCCAGATAATATGAATACTACTTTTGTCATTGGGATCCAGATTTCCCTGCATTTTTGTGGGGGGATATCAGGGATCAAACTCAGAACTTTGTGCTTGCCAGGCAGTTATGGTGCCACTGAGTTACATCCCTGGCCCTTCCCTACACATTTTAACTTCTCTCTTTTGTAACATGTTTTACCAGTGATTGTTTCGTATAACTCCTTGGTAATAGTTTTTTTTCTTGAGTATGTATAAAACAGTAGTAGTACATATTACAGTCTGTGGCATTTTAGGTTTGATGAAATATGGTACTTTGGTTATCAAGTTTAAGATGGATGGAAAACACCGTGTTATTCAAAGCTACACTTTGATGTTTTAGGGTCTAGCTTTGCATAATAGCAGGTATTCAAATCCCACAGGAATACATGCAGTAGCTGTAGTTCTGAGGAGAAGAAATACATTTGGAATATAACACATTGATTCAATTCTTGGCCCCAAAATATGAATTATTGTCAAATAAATGTACACTATCCATAAATTCAAAGACTCTCTACTATATACAGAAAACATCTAGGATTGCTTTTTTCTCTGAGCAGAGTAAACCTGCTAACAGTCAGTCATCCACTCAAACTGGAGAAGATTTGGATTCTTACTACAAAATCTTGAGTGAGTTGGGGGTTCCTTGTTATTATCACACCTGCTATGCTTACAGAAATACTTCATATCAAGAAAATATTAAACTCTTTGGGGTTTTATTAATCATTAGGTTCATATTTTCTGCCCCCCCAAGACTAAATATGGTAACAAAAGACCAAGACTTGAACATTTGTTCTCCCTTTGTCCCTGAGTTTTGCTTAATTGTATTTCATTGAAATTGATTTTCACTGGTCTTTTCTTTCTTTTTTTCAGGCAGAGTCTCTATATTTCAGGCTGGTCTTGAACTTACTATGGGGCCCAGGCCAGCCTTGAACTCATGATGAACTTCCTGTCTCAGCCTCCTGATTGCTGGGATTATAAGCATGTGCCGCCAGGGCCGGCTCTCTTGTCTTTTAAGTGCATTTTTATATCTGAAGCAGCTTACAAAAATTTTCTCTTTCCATACACCCCTGTTCCTATATTCTTTATTATTGTTCTTTTTGTATTTTATAAGGTCTGTTACTCATTTAAGAATGAGGCTTAGGCATCAGGAAAGATTTGAGGCATGGCATTGTTCTGGATCTTGCTACTGCAACCTTTCTTCCTTGCTTCTCGGAGCCTACTGACATCTGACTCTAATCAGTGATAAAGATCTAAAGGGAAAAGATCCTCAAGGTCAAAACCAACACATTCTCTTGGATCCAAAGGTGTATTCAGTTCTACTCTGGTTTAATGTAAACTTTCTCAGTGGTAGCAGGACTAACATTTTGGACATGCCCATTCTTTGTGGTGGAAGCCTGTCCTTTTACCAGTATCCCCAGCCTTTACCCCTTAGATGCCAGCGGTGCCCTGGTGTCTTTCATTGACAACCAAAGCTACGTGTAGACATCACCAAATGTCCCCTGATTGAAAACTACTGTGCTGAACCAAAAGATAGAAAATGTATCTGTCTGTGGTGTGTTGTTTGCTTTTATAGCTGATTTTAAAATGTAGCTTTTGGAGGCATTACAGCTAATAATATACAGATATAGCTCAGCCAAGAGGAAAGAAATATTTTATCCCTTAAATGGTTTTTCAGGCTTGTTTTAAAAAGTGAGATCTTTAAAAGAGCACAAGAATTCAATCTTCTAAGCCAGGCATGGTGGCACACACTTATAATCCTACCACTCAGGAGGCTGAGGAAGGAGAATTGCTGAAAGTTTGAGGACAGAGCTCCATAGTAAATTCAAGGCCAGTGTGGACTGCATAGCAAGACCCTGTCTCAAAAAAAAGAAAAGAAAAGAAAAGAAAGAAAAGAGTTAAGTCTTCCAGCTTCAGTTTACCTAGGGATAGGTTTTCATAAATATAGCCTAGAGCTAGTGGACATATCTGTAGGAAAAGGAGAGTATATGACTATAGGTATCTTCAGTGCTCCATTTGTGCTTTTTTTTTGAGACAGGGTCTCGCTTTGTAGTTCAGGCTGGCCCTGAGCTCACTATGGTGCCCAGGCAAGCCGCTGCGAACTCAGCAATCCTCCTGTCTCTGCCTCCCGAGTGCTGGGATGACAGGCGTGAGCCACCACGCCCGGCACTGTGGTATGTGCTATTGATTGCTGGTGGGCGTGAGCCACCACGCCCAGCATTGTGTGTGGTTACCGGGACTGAACTCAGGACCTTATGCTTGGGAGGCAGGTGCCCGAACCACTGAGCTAAATCTCCAGCCCTGTGCATTTTTTTTAACCTGTCTAGCAGTAAAGCATATTCCTAATGTCTTGGAATCAGTTAGAACTTGGTATAAATGATCTGCCTGGCATGAAGGTTCAGAAATGGGTGGAGGAGAAGGGAAAAGTGGCTAATCAAGCATAAGACCTATGGTAAGCACTCAGTCATATTGGATGGATGGATGGATGAGCAATGCTTTAAGAAAAAAAAATGAGCCTCCCAATTGTGAATTCAGAATACTGCTGATAGGACAGAACATGGTCCCATGGACTGAGAAGACTGTCACGGCCACATGAGCTTCTGAAATTTTAGCCTTGGGCTGGGCATACTAAGCTCCTAGGCACAGCACTCGAAGGGGTGGTCGAGGGTCTCCTGGCCATTCCAGGCCATGTGCTAGTCTAACCAGTGCTGGTTAACAGCAACAGACCTGTGTGTGGAGGCCACTGGTCCAGCAGCACACTTGACTCAACTCGGCACAGGCGAGACACAGTCCTGTGCTTGGCACTGGTCCTGGGAACACAGAACAGGCCCCTTTATTCCAGTCTACAGGTTTCTGGCTGGTGAAGAACACTGGCCGGCTGCAAAGTGTTTTATAGGATTATAACTGGTTCTGCTGAAGGCAAGTTCTGAAAGGTACTTTGTGCTGCTGCTTTGAGTGAAGCAGCCTATCAGGGCAGTGTTGGTCCCGAGCTGTAAACACAGACACAGCAGGATGGGGAGCACCAGCCCCAGGGTGGCAGGACTGGACCAGCTTCTCTTAGCTGTGACTCTGGCCTCCAGGATGTACTTAGGGCTCCCACAGGGCAGCCTGGGCTCTCCCTGTCTTTGGTTACACACACACACACACACACACACACACACACACACGCACACACACACACGCACACACGCACACACATACAGTCTCCCTGGTCAGAGGCCCAGGCAGATTGCCCAACCCCAAATCAGCTAAGAGTAGAGCTGTGCATTACACAGGGAAGAATTCTGAAATCTGAGCACAAGGTGGAAATTGCACAAGGTCTAAAATACCCTTGAAAATTCTTTAAGTGTCCCAACAACTACATACATGGCATATACGTACCTAAAATTACTAGCCTGAGTTTACAGACTTTATTATACTAAAATATATATTCGTAAGGAGCAGAATTCTATTCAGGGTGCCAAGACATTTGGCTGTGAGAAGCTTGGGAAGATTAGACCACCCACAGGGACTTTATGCTCATCTTGCCTTTGACACTCATTTTGGAGTTTAATGCCCTTTTGCCTCACTATTTAAATTGTTTTGGGTCATTAGCAATCAATCAATCTCTGTCTAGATACATAGGTAGATAGGAAATTTTTTCTGTTCATTGATTTTATGGAATGTGTGTGTGTTTTACTGGGAAATGAATCAGGTCCTTAACACTAAGCTACAGACTACATCCTCAATCTTTATAAAATTATTTTAAGAGTAAGACATTGTGCTGCACATCTTTAACCTCAGCACTGGAGAGGCCAAGGCAGGAGGATCACAGCAAGTTCAAAACCATCCCTGGGCCAGAGATTTAGTTCAGTGGTTTCAGTGCCTGCCTAGCAAGCAGAAGGTCCCTGGTTCGATACTGGTAACCACATATAACAATACCAGGTGTGGTGACTCACACCTACCAGCAGTCAGTACCATGTACCACAATAAAGGGCGTGGTGGCTCATGCCTGTAATCCCAGCACTTGGAAGGCAGAGGCAGGAGGATTGCTGAGTTTGAGGCTTGCCTGGGCTACATAGTGAGCTCAGGGCCAGCCTGAACTACAAAGCGAGACCCTGTCTCAATAAATAAATACGTATATACATACATACATACATACATAAGTTAAGATAAAATAAAAACGACCGAGGACTGAAGCTCCATTGTAGACTACTTGCTTTGCACTCATGAGTCCCTAGGTTTTATCCCCAGTAATAGAGGAAAAAAGAGTGAGGGACAGAAAAAATGTATATGGCAGCCTTCTTGTCAATCAGTGTGACTGTTCTTTTTTTTTTTTTTTGCTTTTTGAGACAGGGTCTCGCTTTGTAGTTCAGGCTGGCCCTGAGCTCACTATGGTGCCCAGGCAAGCCGCCGTGAACTCAGCAATCCTCCTGTCTCTGCCTCCCGAGTGCTGGGATGACAGGCGTGAGCCACCACGTCCAGCATTGTGGTATGCGGTGTTGATTGTTGGTGGGTGTGTCTCCACACCCAGCATTGTATGTGGTTACCGGGGATCGAACTCAGGACCTTGCGCTTGCGAGGCAGGCGCCGGAACCACTGAGCTAACCCTTCGGCCCAGTGTGACTGTTCTTTGCTCTGCAATAATTGTATCTAATCTTGAAGTTAAAGCCACCCCCATATCTTAGGATGTATTCATTATTACTGGACTTGTGGTACCACACTCCCTGCTCAGTCCTGAGCATGCCTCAGCAAGCAGCCCAGTCCAGGGCTGGGGGATCTGTCCAGGTGACTCGTCTTCACCAAGTGTTGTGAGGATTTTCCAGCTGGGGAACGAGGCCCAGTGAGCTCCACTGGGGATCAGAGCTTGTCTCTGTAGGACCGGAGGCTTCTGGCTGAAGTAGTGGATCTGTAGATGTGAGCACAGGAAAAGGAAGGGAAAGGAGCAGCTCTGGGTAGTTTAGTGCAGGTCCTGGGCAGCCAGGCAAGCCGTGAGGAGGAGGCATTGTCACATCTCTGCCTCCTTGGCCCCTTTTGGGGGCGTAGTTAATCAGGGGCTGCTCTGGTTGTGTGGCCTTGGAGATGGGATTCTCTTCTCCTTCCGCACACTTGGTCAAGCTTGTGGGAGGCCTGAGAGCTCAGCAGCAGCACAGCTGAGGCTGAAAAGGTTAAGCCATGCTCGGGAGGAGCAGTAGGAGAAGCCAGTGTGGTTCTACAGTCTCTTTTCCACTCCATACTTCTTCCTTTGCTTCACCTTGTCTTCCTGTTCCCAAAGGCAGTCTGGAGACCAGTGGGCAGCAAAGGGGTGGATTTAGTGCCAGGGTGTGAATTTGATACTTGGGATGAAAGAATTATGTTTTATACATTTCCTGCCTGGGAAATAGGAACTGCTGGGTTCTGAGCTCAGCTGGAAAGCAGAGAACACAGAAATAGGTCCTAGATGTCTCCAACCCCACAACCTCCTGCATCCCCAGGAAGTAAAATGAAAACCAGTATCTCCCCCGGAATCCGACCAGATTCAACTGTATAGACTATAGAACAACTTTGGAGATAACTTTAATATAAAAAAATATTTTCTATTTCCCCAAGTGATACGTAAATATATTTTCTGGTATAAAATTTTAAACGTATTAGCTGTAAGCTTAAAGCCCCCTTTATCCACTGGCTTTCTCCTTTATCCAAGGTGGCTCCCAAAGCAACAAGGTTATAGGTAAAATGTGGATTCTTCCAAGCAGTTTTTGATGCTATTTACCTACAAGTATGTCTATAGAAAAATCTGTCCTAGTTTTCTAGCATTGTTTTAAACAGATGGCCTTGTTGCAGGCTGGGGATGGTGGCCCACAGTTGTAATCCCAGCACTTTGGAAGGCTGAGACAAGAGGATGGCAAGATCAAGCTCAGCCTCATGACAGAGAGAGAGGGAGAGAGAGAGACAGAGGGAGAGGGGGGGAGAGAGGGGGGAGGGAGAGAGAGAGAGAGAGAGAAGAAAGAAAAAGAGGCCTGGGGATGTAACTCAATACAAAAGCCCTAAGTATGTTCTCCAGTCCTGCTTCCCCCTTCCTAGGGTGTTGTACAGCATTTATTCTAGTTTATGTTGGTGCTAGGGATTAAACCTAGAGCCTTGTCATTGTTAAACACAAACTATCCCTGAGCTACACACTCAACCCTCTGCAGTTACTGTTTTTTTTTGAGACAGGGTCTCACTTTGTAGTTCAGGCTGGCCTTGAACTCACTATGTAGCCCAGACTAGCCTCGAATTTGTGGCAATCCTCCTGCCTCTGCTTCCCGAGTACTGAGATTACAGGCGTGAGCTCTGCAAGTCTCTTAAAATTGAGTGCAATACTTTGGAGATCTTTCCAAGACAACGCCTGGGACTCCTCCTTTTTCGCCGTGCAGTGTTCCACAGTGAGGAAAGTTTTTTTTTTTTAAAGCACTCCAGTTTTGATCTTTGCCTTTTCTACTCAGACAGGACTGCAGCAGGCAGCTGTGGACATTTATGTGACAGCGTTTCTCCAGAAAGACACCAAGAGGCGCGGGTGGGCCCATCAAGGGTGCAAGGTCTTAGCCCCAAGCAGACCCCGTGGGGTCCCCCGCCTAGCCGTGGCAGCCTTGCTCCGCGCCGAGTGGCTTTTGGCAGAGTTGGGGGCGCGATGGTGTGGAGGGGACTCTGCAGGGGGTAAGAAAGTTTGTGACCTGATTGTGGACGTGGTCACCATGCCGTTTACATCTGACAGAACCCCGCGAACTGTATAGTTAAAAATCGGTGCATTCTGCAGTTGTACTGTTTTTACTCCAGGGACGTTCATTAAAAAAAAAAAAAAAAAAAAAAAAAATTGGAGCGAGAGCTGTCCCGGGGTACCGCTGGGTCTCCTCGTTCACGTGAGCTCTCCAAACCCAGCCTCCCCCGCCCCGCGCCGGGCCCGCCCGGCCTCCCCCAGCCCCAAGCCCAACCCCGGCCCGGCGGAGCGCGAGCGGCGGCACCTGGCGCCTCCCCGCGGCGCCTCCCCGCTGGGCGTGCCCGCGGCTCCGCCCGCCCGCGGCTCCTTCCGCCCGCCCTCCGCGGAGCCGGAGCCGCCCGCGCCAGACGCTTGGCTCAACGCGCCGCCGCCGCCCGGCACCGTGGAGCTGGGCTCCCTTTCAGCTGGGAGCTGTGGAGCCGCCTGGGGTCAGCGGCGACCACCCCCAGGGCAGGCCCGGCGGCCGCCATGGTGGCCAAGGATTTCCCCTTCTACCTCAGCGTCAAGAGGGCGAACTGCAGCCCGGAGGTGGCGCCGGCCAGCTCTCCGGCCAAGGACGCCGAGGTAGGCGCGCCGCACCTGGACCGCTCGGCCCTCGGCCCTCGGCCTGCGTCCTGGCCCACGCCGCGTGCGGCCCTCGGTCTGTCTCCCCGTCGTCTTCCCCGCCGCCGTGTCCTGCTCTCCGCGCGGTCGGGCACCGGGCAGGAGGTGCTCCTCTTGCCGGGATGCGAGCCCAGGGAGAGGTTCTCGGCTTCTCGGATGCAGCCCTGCAGCCGCTTGGCGGCCCGGGAGGGTCCTGTAGCCGGGGAGTGGGCCCTGCGCGATCTCTGCAGGGAGCTGCACTCCCCCGCGAAGGCGAGGCTGCCTCGGAACACGGGCACAGCTCCCTTCCCTTCGCCGGAGCTCTCCTGAGCCTCGGGTAAAGTGCCGGAGACTTCCCTTCTGCGGCTGCGACTTCTTTGACCTTAGACACGGGTTCAGCTAGAGGAGAAAGCGTGCCTCACTTTCTCCTTTCGGGAACGCGGCTGTGCTGCGGCCGAACAGGTGGAACCCAGAGCCACCCCGCTCTCGGCGGTGGCTCTGTTGTGTGTGGCGGGGCTGTCCACTCCCCGCCGCCCCAGCTGGAAGAACAGACCCCACAGCCGGGGAAAGTGGAGGCAGGTGTGCATCCGTCTTGTGAATTCTCCGGGTTCCACTCACCCACTTCCCTTGGGGCGGCCCGCTGTGTGCAGTCGGCTCCCTGAATTATGGATAGAAGGCATCAAAGATTCATTGCCTCTAACAAGAGCTGCTTCAGCCCGTAGGACCCAGGCTCCGGTTGAGCTCTGTAAAACTAGCTGAACTCACTTCTCCCTCCCACCCCGACACCTTAGCTTGAAGTTTTTGTGCCCAGGAGCTGTGGAAGTGTTGTTGGCATTTGGATCTCTGAAAGTTTGAACAGGACGGCACCTGTGTAGGATTCAGGCTGCTCAGGCCCAGAGCAGATGGAATGGTGTTTCAGAGCGAACTGTAAATTAAGGAAGGGCGGAGCAGTGAGTCCACAGACTCCTCTCGGAAGGAAGAAAAGCATGGCTAGTGAACTTAATAAATCGGACAGAACCAAAGAAAAGAATAGCGACATAGCTGTTGACTGTGACGCGTCCTCTGTATCCCCTTGTCCTGTGTCCTTGAATAGTTTGGCTAAGGACTGGGTAAAGTCCCCTGGTTCATCTTATTATTATATGTGAAGTAAAAATGCCTGTGGCTCACAAGTGTGCTCACAGAAGCATATCATCAAATGTCAAGCACTAATTTTCTTCACTGGTAGCTAGATCCAGCTGACAAAAGTAATAACTTGTTTTCCTTTTACAAAGGGTGTACTGATGTGAGGGTAAGAATTGGGGGATGAATAATTTTTGGAAATAGCTGGTAATTTTTTTTTCAGGTGTCACTATTGAGTTTTAAATCAGAGTAAAAGTATGCTTATACATCTTGAGCCAGAGATATCTCTTTGTTGATTTGGTGTAAATCATTTCCTAATGATAGAGCAAGGCAGGTTTGGAAAAAGAAACCTAAGTGGGCATAAGGGGAAGTTTTCTGGTTTCATTGTCGGAACAAGAGGCAGCAACTTCATAGGCCTAGCTTCTCCCCAAGTAGTTGACTGGAATATATTTTCTACCAGTAGGTGTCGTTAGTCTTTAAACAGCTTTCACTTGTCATATGGAAAATCATGATTATATAACTGTTTATAGTGCAGACATTGACTATAATTCCTCTGAAAATATTTTTAAAGGATTGTTTTCTTTGTGGAAAAAATGTGGCTGTAATAAAAAGGAAAGTATCCGAAGGCTTTTCCAGGACAATAGGGTTCGTTGACTTTCAAAGGTACCTGCCCTGTGTGCACACAGTCGCCTGTCCTGCCCATTCCTGTGGGAGGACGGTGCCCAGCATGGCACTGGCAAGGGCCTTTGTCAGTCATTCCTGTGTCTCAGCAAGAGTGCTGCGGAGGGACACTTAGAAAATGGCCCCCCACAAGCAAGTGTTGTGTGTTTGATACCATACACTTGAGTAAAAAATGTATTTCCAAAAAGGAAGGAAAATTTTCTTGGAAGCACATAAAATTTCTACTTCAGATTTAATTTAGATTTTTTTTAAATTTTAGTACTAGTTTACAATAAAGATATATTTAAATTCTTTAAAGGCTGTATTTACATTTTGAAAATGTTCTACATGGATTATATTACATGTCTGCTATTTCATGTCCGTTAATACAATACTGTTTCTTTTTCTTTTCTTTTCTTTTCTTTTTTGAGACAGGGTTTCGCTTTGTAGTTCAGGCTGGCCCTGAGCTCACTATGTAGCCCAGGCAAGCCTCACACTCAGCAATCCTCCTGCCTCTGCTTCCCGAACCCAGCATTTGTGGTATTCGGTACTGATTGCCAGTGGGCATGAGCCACCACACCCAGTATTGTTGTATGTGGTTACCAGGGATCAAACCAGGGACCTTGTGCTGGTTGGACAGTTGCCAGAACCACTGAGCTAAATCTCTGGCTTGGTATAATACTGTTTCTTAATCGGTATTTCTTATGATGTGGGTGTATGAGTTGGTTTGCACATGTCTAATTTTAATACCCATAACCAGCTAGATCTTCTGGTTATAATCATTGTATAAAATCTAAGGAGCTTAGCTCTGGATTTTCGCAGTGAACAAGGCATGATGTGAATCCTGTGAACTGTCTCCCTTCTGGTCCCTCTGCGGTTTCGCTCGCTTGGTTTTATGTACACCTTGCTTGGTGGGCCCTTCCCACTCCAGGAGGGTGTCTTGGACGCCCTGAACTAATGTATGATCATTTCACCGAAGGAAAGCTTTTAGATCTAATGAATTGCAGGGACTGTAAATTTTAAAATCTCTATTTCCCTATGGTGAGTTTGCTTTTAAAACAAAGGTGCAGGTGAGAGGACACATCTATAAGGAAGCTAGAGCCTGAGGAAAAGCTTTTAAGAATTTTAGGTCCCTTTCATTTTTAATAAAAATAGGCATTTCCATTGTTTCTTTGACTAAACCTGACCACTTGGTAGACAATTTACTTTTGGTTTTAAGACCCATCGTCTTAGACATTGATCAGAATCAGACCTAACTGGGGCAGTGGTGATTGTAATGCCCTTGTGTCTTGGTGGTTGTAGAGGTTGTAGCATAGCCCAGGCACTGGCGGCGGGCAGGAGGATCACCTTGAGTTTGAGGCCAGCCTGGGTTACATAGTGAGATCCTGTCTCAATAAAACAAACAAAGAAAGAAAAACTGTTTGCAGCACCTCAATCACATGGCCATCTTGTGAATAGTTGAGTACTGCTGTGGGTCTCAAAGGAACAGGTTATGATTTCACCTTGGCCAGACTATTGCACCCTTGCATGGCCTGGGAATAAAGCCATGCACTTAGAATTCTACCCTTTTTCTAAGTGTGCTGTGTCTAGTGTTTCACTTGAAACCCCAGCCATGTTATAAGGTTTACATAAAGCATGCATTATTCTCCCCACTCTCTGAATAAGAACTCTGAAGGGAGGTAACTTGCAGAAATACACAAAAGAACTACAACAGCTAGAGCCAAGATCTGATGCCAGGTTTCCTGATGGATTTAGTCCAACATTCAACATCTGCATCCCTTAAAAGGGAGGAGGTACAAAACTTTTAAAACACATAAAATATCTTAAAATATTACATTTTAATTATATAACCTTAAGCATTAATTGAGAAGGTACCTTGTAAGCCTCAATTGAAGGTGAGATGAATTTTGTGTGTTTTTGCCACAATCGATGCCTCATCAGTCAAAGCACATACTTGACTGTTAGGTCTTGAAGTGCCAGCTGGAAAGCCAGAGGGTTCCTGCTTTCCAGTAATCCATACTTTTCTTGGAATCCACCTCACATGCTGTCGAATTGTCAGCACATATGGAAACACTGCAGTCATAAGGAATTATAGTAGTTAGAATGCTAGGTTTCCTCAGAATCACATAACCTGTGCGATCTGGCTGGGTGGAGACTCACACAGTTAACTAGGAAAAGGCCATTATTACTAGTAAGATCTGGTTGTGGTCACTAGGTCATCATTCTGAGGCTAGTTGAGATGGAAAAATATTTTTTTAAGTGTGAACTCTAGGATGCACCTGACCAACCTGTTAAAAGAAAATACTTGATTTCACACATGCTGATTTTTTTCTTTTTTTTTTCTTTTTTTTTTTTTTTTTGCTTTTTGGAGACAGGGTCTCGCTCTGTAGTTCAGGCTGGCCCTGAGCTCACTATGGTGCCCAGGCAAGCCGCCGCGAACTCAGCAATCCTCCCGTCTCTGCCTCCCGAGTGCTGGGATTACAGGCGTGAGCCACCACACCCAGCATTATATGTGGTTTCCGGGGATCGAACTCAGGTCCTTGCGCTTGCAAGGCAGGCGCCGGAACCACTGAGCTAACCCTCCAGCCCTCACACATGCTGATTTTTAAGGCTATTCAGAGGCTGTTGCCTCTGAATTAAGATGCCTGGGCTCCCAGAGTCAGCTGCACTGTCTCTTCTTGGTGTGGCCTTGGAGAGGCCACTGTGCTTCTCCAAGCCTCAGCTATTGCGGTGGTGAAACAGACATGGTAATGGTTCTACCTCCTAAAGCCATAGTGAGGCTCAGAGGAGACGGTGCATATGCAATGCTTAGTGTGGTGCCTGGCACACGGAAAGTGCTCGGTAAATATCATCATCATGCTGGGCGTGGTGGTACACAGCTGTAATCCCAGCACTTGGGGAGGCTGAGGCAGGAGGGTCACAGGCCTGAGTCCAGTCTAGGCAACTATTAAAACTCTTAAATGAACTGAGTTATACCTCAGTTCAAAAGCCCAAGTTTCAATAACCAGAACCAAAAATAAATAAATTAGAAAGTATCAATATCACAAAAACCTCCACATCTTAAAATGATCTCTGCAACAGTTTAAAGATATATCATAATCACCATGCTAATTTCCTGAATGTTGTTTCATACACAACAGTGCATTAGGGGCACTGATATTATTACTAAGTCTTTTACTTTAATCATCATCACAACAGTCCTGTGATGTCGGTAGTATCTCTTCCTTTTGTACAATAAGAAACTCAAGCTCCGAGTGGCATCAGGGATGGCTGAGCTACTGGGTGAAGAAGCCAAGACTCACAACCAGTGTAACCATAAAGTCTGTGTTTTCCCAACCGTATCACGCTGCTTCTAAGTGACTCAGGTGTTGGTGTCAGCACATGGCACATGAAGGATGAACCCATCTGTCCAAGCCAACTGCCTGTTGATCAAAGGCCTATTTCTCCCATGTCTGGGTTGGGGATCATCCATGGTTCTGGCAGCCCATTTCAATAGGATGGCTGTGACCCACAGGAATGGTGTTTGCAAGCTCCTATTTGAGAAAGGTTCTAATAATTTCCGTTTTGTGCTCTCCAGACCAAGGAGCTGATCTTTGGCAGAGTTCTGCCTGCTCAGCTCCGTGGAGATGACACTGTTAGTTCTTCTATTAGTCATTGTGCTTATCTACAAGAACACTAGCCTTCCACGTAAACCAGTAACTGGAAAGTCTCAACTACCATCTGGGTATTTGCAAATTGTGTCATTTTTTAAAAAAAGATATGCTGTGATTGCCTCTAAAATCCTGAACAAGTGCCAGTGTTTTCCCTGGCTGCTGAATGAAAATAAGTTAGTATCATATCCTAATTTTACAAAGGCTTATGGAGATATAATTGTTATTAGTGAGGCGTACATGTGATTATCTTGCATAATCTGCCAGCCTTGGTGATAGGTGGAGGTCACACACAAAATGGAGAACTTGCTTTGATCATGTTGCCATTTATTTTTGTTGTGTCTGTTGAAGGTTTGTTGGGAATGTAGGCCAGTGGTTTCTAACGCATTTTTAAAAATTAAATTAACATCCATTACTACTTTAGAAGAAGCAGTGTCACAGTTATTACACAGAAGGCTTGCGTTCTTCCTTCTGGCTGGGAAAGTAGTGATTCTTCTTCAGTCTAGAAATACTCAATGCTGGCACCTTCTATGTCCTTTTATGAGAAGACAGCCCATGGGAGCAGAACCAGAACCCTTTACAGTAAATTCATTGGGTTTCCCCAACCCTGGCTCTTAAGAAGAGGAGGAAAGGATTTGCAGAGCACACTTGTCCCCCAGGGATTTATGAAACAAACAAAACCAGCCTTCAGGAAATGACCTGAAGTGCCTCAGAGTGACCAAGGTCTCTTGAAAACATGTGTCTCTGTTCTTATCTAGCTGCTAGATCCACTGATCTCTGCTTAAATTCCTCCGAGGGGCAGAAGAACCTTCCTAGGCCCCATGCCCTTTGTTCAGTGTGCATCATGAGAAAATCCTTTCTTAATGGTGACGTTGCTTCCTGGAGCTGTGTATGATCCAGTAATACTTTCTCCTGGGTCATCCCCTTAAATACTGGGGAACTGCTGTTTCCCTTCCCATCTCTCCCACTTCACATTCTTGACCTCACTCCCCCACCCCAGGTGCTTTCCTACTCCTGGTTCTTCTAACTTTCCATGTAAACGCAGTGCTCTCTCATTCTCTTAGCCTGTTTCTTCTGAACATGCTTGGTGTGTCTGGAAATTATGAGTATTGATAATCTGAAAAATACTGCATGATGCTGTATCAGCAGACAGGATATATGTTTAATACACATTTGTACACAAGATAAGTAGACTGATACATTGAGAAATATTTTCAAAGTAAAGTTATGAGAGCTGAAATGGTGCATATGCCTGTAATCATAGCACCTGGGAGCCTGCAGCAAGATGATCACTGTCAGTTCAAGGCCAGGCTGGGCTACATAGTGAGTTCAAGACCAGCCTGAACAATACAGTGAGATTTTGTTTCCTCCAAAAAACAGAATAAAATGTAGATAACGGGTTAAAAATTAGTATCTTAAAGCAAGGACTTTTTTTTTTTTTTGAGACAGGGTCTCGCTTTGTAGTTCAGGCTGGCCCTGAGCTCACTATGTAGCCCAGGCAAGCCTCGAACTCAGCAATCCTCCTGCCTCTGCCTCCCGAGTGCTGGGATTACAGATGTGAGCCACCACGCCCAGCGCAAGGACTATTTTTCAACTGAAATTCAGAAAGGTTAGGAGGCAGGGCAGAATGGTGGTTCCTTCTTTGCTCAGCCTTGACCATTGGCCTGCCACACCATTGCCTTAAGCTGATCATGTTGCTGAATGGGATCCAGTGGAAGCAGCTGTGTTGAGAGGATTCGGAGTGAACCCGGGTAAGTTGGTGGGAACACAGCACAGGGTGACTTTCCTTTGGGCTAGTGGGTTGGTGGGCCTGCTTTTGGTCAGCACTCCAGGGGAGTCAACTGCAGGCGGAGTCTTACTTTGCAAACAAAAGGCCACAAAGAAAGGGGGCTTCCTTCTGGGTGCTTTCTGCTCAAAGCACAAGGTCCTTTTAAAATGTGCTCTCTTATATTGACATACTGACAATAGCATTTCATCACCCCCAGTGACAGGGGCACATCCAGAACAACCTCGCACAAATACAAAAAAGATAGCCAAAGGTCACTGAAAAGTGGTTTTTGTTTTTTTCTGCAGTGCTTGGGGTTGAATCCAGGCCCTCCCACTTGCTAAGCATATGCTCTGCTACTGAGCTACAGCCCTTCCCAATTCTTCCACCCTGTCCACACCCCAGGGCCCCTCATATAGTTGGCAAGCCTGGGTCTCTGAGCTACAGCCCCAGCCACCTAGCCAGTTCTTAGCTGTCACCTTCACACAGGTCAGGGAGAGTTGTGGATGGGTCTTCAGTATCCTTTCAGGTCTGGGCAGTCTAATTGCTGATTGGTGACTTTGGGGGCCCCTTCAGGATGTGATCTTACAGAAGGGAATGGAAACTACTGTGCAAAAAGGAAATAAACAGAGAAGAAAAAACTGATAGTGGCTTAAGTGTCAACCACATAAACACAGTGAAGCATCACCTCCTTCAGCCTCAGCTGTTTGAAGGTAACTTATCTGAGAACTTAGAACATCTGAGTCTTATACTCTGAACACTCCATGCCCAGGCTGTAAGGGACTCAGAGACAGCACTGCATGCAGACATCAGTGTCAAGGAGGAAGAAGAGCTTGCCTTGGAGGCTCTGTGAATGTAGCATTTGGTTCTAAGTTGATTTTTTAGAAGCACTCACATGCATGTGTACACACACATGCACACACACATACACACACTTACCTGCAAAAGCTTGGGACCAGGTGCAAATAGGATTGGCTTCTCAGAGTCTTTGCTTCTGAAGACTCCATTAGATCATTATTTCCTGGAATGTGAATTTCACCACTTATGGCAGCTTGATTGATACAAGGACAAGAAAAAAATTTTAAATCACTTTCCCTTTTCAGTCCTCTTCCTGGCCTCTTGATGAGGTCAAGCCTTGTTTAATACTGTATATCTTTATCACTTGCTAAGTTCCCTTCTTAAAGTCCAGGCGTCAGGCTTGAGTCAGGCAGGAAAGAGTATCTAATGAGAGCTTAACAGGGTTCATTTGTCAAAGACAGCTTCTGTTTGTGGCAGATGATAGCGGTTTTCCATTTAAGGTAATGATAGAGATCATTGCTATAACTTATGAAGACACAAGTGATTAACTTAAAGAGGCATTAAGTACTCAGTAGCTTTGGTATTTTGTACTTAAGGCAAAAAAAGTCCTGTTTGTACCTAGAGTTTAGAAACTACACTAGGCATATTGTGATCTTGGGATAGGAACTCTGTATCAATAAGTCCCCACATGTGCGTGCATTCACTTGCAAACCAAACTTGAAAGTTGTACATTGAATGTAGGATCCAGATTTCAAATATTAAGACCTATACATAGATAAAAAGTGATTTCAATGTATCACAGCAAATGATTAGACTGCATATTAGCCAAGTGAGAAAGTAGTATTTATTTCTGTCCCTAAAAACATGGTATTTCTGCCCCAGAGCCAGCCATGGACTGAAAAACCTCTGAAACAATGAGCTGAAATGAACCTTTTCTCCTTTAAGTTGAGGGTGTCAGATAGGGACCCAGCAGTGAGAAAACTGACTGATAGCTCCCTTCTATACATGGCCCTTCCTAGAAAACAGAACTTTGCCCCTTTCTGCCATTGGTGTCCTTGACCTGGGAATTAATAACATTTTCAACCGAACTGGCCTTGTTTCATCTGGAACCTTTCATTGGCACCCTGTACTTAAGGCTCACCAATGGCTAAACCAAATCAGATTTGTGTTTATTTCTACTTTAAGTCCACTGCCCTTGTCTATCCATTTTCCTGATTATTGTTTTGTAATTGAAATTTGCTGAAAAGGACACAGAGCAGAGGTGGGTCCCCGACCCCCTGGCCTTCTTGGTCATGTAATACCTTTCTTCATATTCATAAGCTTCTGAATTTTTTGAGACAGGGTCTTGCTTTGTAGTTCAGGCTGGGCCTGAGCTCACTTATAACCCAGGCAAGCCTCAAACTCAGCAATCCTCCTGCTTCTGCCTCCCCAGTGCTGGGATTATAGGCGTGAGCCACCATGCCCAGCACTGTGGTATGTGGTACTGATTGCTGGTGGGTGTGAGTCACCACGCCCGGTATTGTTGTACAGGGTTACTATGATTGAACCAGGGACCTTGTGTTTGCCAGGCAGGCGCTGGAACCACTGAGCCAAATCTCTGGCCCAAGCTTCTGAATATTAATCCACGGTAGATAATGATACATCTGGTTGCATATTAATTGCTGAGAATGAGAAATAACACTATCACCGTTTCATAGTTGCAAGTGTAAACAGCCACTGGGAGGTGCTGTTGCCATGAACTTGTGGAAAAATCCATTGTTGTTGCACATTTTTTAATTCCTGTCATTAAAATGTGCTGTGAAATAAACATGGTCTTAACAAAGTCGGTCTTGTGTGTGCTTGTGTATGCACATACGCATCCTAAGGAATAGTATTTTGAAGCTGATCATCTACTCTTTTGGGTGGAGGGTCCAACAGAGGGGCCATATAAATCTCCGGTAGGTTCCCTACTTCAGTTTCCTGACCAGCGTTCTTTGTAATTTATTTTTCTGCACAACATTGTTCACTGGGTGGCAGAATGTCAGCCGAATGCCAAAGCCAAGAAAGTTTAAATTTATTAAAAAATTCTATTCCCAATTCAGTCAATCTCATGTGGTTGCTTGGTAGTCTTCTGTTTCGAATAATCAGATTTGGGTGTGTTCTGTTCTCAGTTGGGAGCAGAATGTTCCGAAACACCCAGCGCCATGTTCCTTGGTTTGCCGTGTGAACACATGCTGCTGAGGACGCACGTGGGCTAACATCTGAAGGGATAATTGGTGCCTGGAAGGACAGCTGGGGATTACCAGCCGGTGCTGCAGATGTGTTTTTCTCTGGAGGTCACGTCCTCCAAGGCTTGTGTGCTCAAAATCACTGTTCTTATCACAGTTAAAAACTGACGGGGCAGCGAGAACAGAGGGTCCATCTTCTGCAGACTCGGTGCCCTGCTCACCCGTCCCCTTCGTCAGGTGCTGTGTTGTACCCAGGAGCTGAACAGAGGGACCATTGTTTCTGGCTCATCTGTGGTCAGATGGCAGACCTGACTTCCGGCCAGTTGAGCTCACCTGAGGTGACCAGAGTCATCCGGAACAGTCTGTCTTTTCTTTGGGACACTGAGACTGAGATCTGTACATCGTTTTGGTCTCTGTACTTTTTTCCCTCTTCTGGGAAGCTAAGATAGTGCTGAGTTTAAAAAGATGACAGGTAGACGAGAGAGAGGATGTGTGAGCTTCTGTGTGGTCTTTTCTAGAAGCTGAAGGTAGCACATTACTCTTGTGGAAAGGTTTCCCCTTGAGCTTCTGGCAGGGGTTGAAGGCCCACAGTGCTTGTCAGTGCCTCCTTCTAGACAGGGTTGGGGTCTGGCAAGACTGCAAAGCAGCTCTTCTAGCCCATAATTTAGCAGAGTGCATCTGGGGCTGAAGGGGGCTTCCAGGCAGATCTCAAGGCCTGTCTAGTGGCTCAGGTCCTTATGTTGGGATTTTGCCCTCTGGTATTTTCCTCTCCTCTGTCATAGCCTTGGATCTTGCCAGACCCCGCCCAGTTTTGCTCTATCCAGCCAGTTTGACTAAACAGATGATAAAGCCACAGGAAAGAAAGGGAACGCAGGGATGTGGAATCAAAATACCTGGTCTCCTTCCTAGCAGCCTCAGTGGCCCAAGCGTGTCCTTGGTGTGATTGTGGCAAGTCACTTGGGAAGCCTAAGGCAAAAGCAGGGTTGCAGGGAATGGGGGAGCAGACTGGAGAGGTGCCTCTCCTTGGCCATGAGAAAGAAGGCTGGTGGCCTGGTAATTGTAGGGGACTTCCTGTGTGGTAAGACATTACATACATAATCTCATGTGCTCCTCCCAGAAACACAGGTGGTAAAGAGTCATCTCCATTTTACTGTGGAAGGAACCAAGCTGGTATTGCTTACTTTGTTGGCTTGAGGTCACGTTTCTTTGGCCAGAAAGGTTGGGTCTTGTTTTATCCTCAGAGCCTCTACAAAGAATCAACACATTCTTTGGACCATGGTTGGTAAGAATGTTGTCAGCTGTGGCAGAGGCTTTCAAGTCATTTCTAAGCCCTGAGCAAACCCAGAAAGCATCCTTAAAGTCTCTATATGATAGCTTCTTGAACCGTGAATCAGGGAGGGAATCCCCAGTGGTCTCATCTGCCTTTCGGCCCAGTCCCAGGGAAAGCCAGGATGTCCCTTTGACAGACATAAAACAAAGGAAGAACTTATATCCCACCCAAGGGTTTCTAAGAAGTCAGTAGGAAATAACTGATAGAGAAATTCCAAAGCCACAGAGACCTTTCTTAGGTTCCTATGGCCATGACCAGGCCACCACTGCTATCTCCAGTACCTTGTTGGCATGAACTAACCAGGAATTTCCAGCTACAGACCCAATTTCCAGGATAAATATGACATGGTGCATATATTACTTATGTGGCAGTCATTCATTCATTAAGATAAGCTGGCCTTGAACTTATTATGTAGCCTCGGCTGGCTTGGAACTCAGAGCAGTCCTGCTGTCGCAGCCTGCCAGGTGCTTTGATTATAAGTGTGTACCACCCCACCCCACCCCACCCCACCCCTGGTTTGTGTGGCATACTTGTCCAAAATGTATAACACTTTTTAGACGAGGTTGGTCTTCATGTTAGGGGCACAGATGCACAACCCTGCTGGTAGCCTCCTACTTTTCTAAGAGGTTCAAACTCTTCACTGTCTCATCATTGAACATCTGGCCCTTTCTGCTTTGTCACAGAAGGGTTTGCTTGAAGTTCAGAAGGCAGATTTGGAGCCAGGGACCACAGAGAGACCTAAATACTAAATATTTGGCTTCCTCTTTCTCTGAACGTCTCTAACACCACATCTGGGCATGACAAAGATGAGCTTCAAGCCCTGGGGGCTGGTGTCAGCTAAAAGGAACTTACGGGGGAAGCGGGGGGGGGGGGGGTAGGTGTGTGTTTCTCCTGCCCAAGGTTAAGTAATAGTAACATCCTGTGTAAGAGAACGTGAACATAGGTTTTCTGCTAAAGTCCAATATTTTAGGGCTATTTATTGGATGTGTTTAATCTTTGGCCAACTCAACCAGTAGCAGACT
Organism: Thryonomys swinderianus; assembly: GCA_004025085.1. Classification (NCBI taxonomy): domain Eukaryota; kingdom Metazoa; phylum Chordata; class Mammalia; order Rodentia; family Thryonomyidae; genus Thryonomys; species Thryonomys swinderianus. The sequence goes on along the minus strand of PVIC010003470.1, from coordinate 41,952 downwards.
AATAAAAATAACAAATTTGGGCATGCTGCCAGGACAAATGTTGACTTACCCTTAAAATGTTGACTAAAACGAATGATTTTTAAAGTAATTGAGAGTGAAACCTTAGCCAAAACTGCAGTCTGAAACAGTGGTTCTGTTTTATTTTGCTGGCACTCAGCTGCTGCCTGTTCCTGCACTCAGAGAGTCCCACATTTTGCTGAATTGTTTCCCAAGGTTCTCTTTTTTTAAAATCTCCAACACATAAACCTTCATGTGCCAAAATTCAATTTCTAACAGCAGGTAAATGAGACAGGATCGCTTTTCAATGTGGGGGCAAAATTCAGTGGTAGTGAGAATAAAAGCATGAACTTGCTTGAAATCTTCCTTGAGAAACAAAACTGGGGTGCTATGGACACTAGCTTTCTTGGAATTTATACTAAAATTGTTTCTTCAGGGTGTTCTGGATAAAATCCATCTCTCCTGCTCCATTCCCTTGACCTTCCTTTATTTAGTTGTTCAGCTGATTCAAACCTGAGAGGGTGATACTGTTTCTCCAGCGTGTGCTTTGCGCTTGGAGGAGGCCTGCAAGAAATTGTCATAAAGCACGAGTGTTTTCCGTCCTTCCCTAGTGCTTTGTGGTGTTGCGTGTATAGAAGGCTGTGCTTGGGGCAGGACTGTGGCCCTGGTTTCAGGAGCTTGTTCAGCATCCTAGGAGCCCAAGCGGCCGTCCTGCTGAGGTCTCCCCCAGGAGGAACAAAGGCACCCCTCAAATCAGCTGCCATGGATGCTGACTTGGCTTTGGACACTGACCGGCTCAGGCAGAGAGAGCTTGATCTATGGCGAATGAATCATCTCTCCAACTTTGTTTAGTTTTAGGAGGAATGTTTTGTTTTTGTTTCAGGGCTGGAGATTGAACAGAGGAAGGACCTCATGCCCGCTGAGCACAGGCTGTACCACTGAGCTACATACACCTCCGGGCCCAATGCATTCAGTTTTCTATGCCCAGGAGCCCATGATTGGATCTGTGGATTCGCTTGCATGGGTCTTGACGTCTCCGTCATCTGCTCTTGAGCGCTGCCGCAAGCCGCAGCCAGAGAAAGCAGCTTGAGCCGGCTGGACAGTAGTAGGCTGTCTGCTGACGCTTGAGACTGAGTGAAACCAGGAGCTCCCAGTACTTCTGTTCCTAATCCAGGCTCTCCTTGTTCCCCCATTAGCAAAAACAAAACAAACACCAACTGTTTTTTTTTTTTTTTTAAAGAGGGTTATTGTAGTGTTTTTGTCACAGCACCTGATGGGGAGGAGTATCGGGCCACTTTGTCAAAGAGGAAATCCAATCTCCCTTGAAAGCCTCGTGCCTGGCAGTAGGCTCCCAAACTCACAGCTGGCAAAAACAAACCCAAGGGTGTGGCTTTGCGGTTGAGATTAGCCCCAAAGGTACTGCAGGAGGGTTCCCTCTGGGAGCTGTGCTTGGTAGTTTGTGGCAATCCACAACGCTTGTTGCAATCACTGGTAAGCTGTGTCACAGGAAAATTATATAGGTAGGAGTCTGAAGACCTTTCCTCACCTTGTGGGTTAAAACCCAATAATTCTGAAACACATAGGGCTTAATCAATGAGACCAGATTTCCGTTGGAATTTGGACCTCTTTTTTTTTTTGCCTTTCAGCTTTTGCTGACAGATGACACCAGATTAATTAACTCTATCCTAGGGGAAATAGAGCAGAGGAAAAAAAATGATTGAATGGAAATTTTGGAGTTGGGACAGTTAGTTATTTCTTTATTTTCCCCACTTCCACCCAAAAAAGATTAAGCATAGCTTGTGAGTTGCAAGGAGCTCCAGTCCCCGTACCCACCGCCCTGGTCCTCTCGCGCCCAGGCAGCTCTCAGAAGCTGCTGCATTGCAGCCCAGTCCGCCTTGCTCTGCCTGTCGCCGGTCCATCTTAGCCTCTGCTGCTCCCTTCCTTGGCTGCTCCAGGCATAAACTCTGGAGCGCCCCATCTGGATGGACGCGGCTGTCCCCTGCTGCTCCGAGACGCTCCCTCCGGGGTGACCCCTGTGCCCTTCATGGAAGCCCGCTTTGCAAATTCTTGCTAAGTGCTCCCTGAATTAGATTTAAAGGGAGTATGAAGGCACACACCAGTGATCCCAGCGCTGTGGGAAACTGAGGCAGGAGGCTTGAAAATGTGTGCCCAGCCCAGGCAACTTAATAAATTAGCAAGATCCTGTCAAAAAAAAAAAAAAAAGGAAAGTTTAGGATAAGGCTGGGAATGTAGTTCAGGCAGAGACTCTAGAATCAGTCCCCATGGTCACCGAAGATCTCCTCCACCAGTGTCACCTACAAAGATGGCAGTAACTCAGCACCTGTGTTAGTTTCTTGGGTTGCTGTAACAGAGTACTGTAAACCAAGTGGCTTAAAACAACAAAAATGTATTGTCTCACTGTTCTGGAAGCTAGAGATATAAAATGAGGCGTGAGCGTGGCCATGCCTCTGAAACCTTGGGGGAAGCCCTTTTTTGCATCTCCTGGTTTCTGGCTTTTGCTGGAAGTGTTTTATGGTCTTTGGTTGTGGTCACCTCTCTGTTATCACATAACAAACTTTATTTCTGTCTAACCCTTTTTATTTTATTTTATATTTTATTTTAGAGACAGGGTCTCACTGTTTAGTTTAGTCTGTCAGGCTGACCTTGAACTCAGTATGTATCCCAGGCTGGCTTCAGGCTCACTGTGATCCTCCTGCCTCAGCCTCCCTATCTGTCTATGGAATGAATCTTATTTGGTCATGATGTATAATCTTTTTGATAATTTGCTGTGTTTTGCTTATCAGAATCTTGCAGAGGATTTTTGCATCTATTTTCATTAAAGAAATTGTCCTCTTATTCTCTTCTTTTAGTTGGCTCTTCTGATTTTGCCTCCAAGAATGGCTTTAACTCCATCACTTTTGTTGACTAGTACTGGAATATTCAGAATTTTATATCTTTTTGGTTCAGCTTTGGTAATTCATATGTATCAAGGAATCTATGCATTTTCCACTTTATTATAGAGTATAGGCTGTCGAGGTACTTATTAATAATCTGCATTTTGGCGTTTCCCTTGTGATTTTATTTCTTTTCTAAATGCACAAACTTGGGTCTTTTTTTCATTATTTTGCTAAGATTGATGGTTTGTCTATTTTGATTATTCTTTCAAAGAACTAGCTCTTTGATTCATTCTTTGTATTTTTTTATTCTCAATTTCATTAATTTCTGGTCTGATCTTTATAATTTCATTCCTTGTACTAGCTTTGAGTTTAGATTATTCTTGTTTGACTTTGAAGTAAATCATTAGGTTATTTCTTTGACCTTGTTCTTTTTTCCAATATAGGAACTCACTGCTATAAACTTTTCTCTTTGAACTGCCCTCATTGTGTCCTGTAGAGTCTGGTATGTTGTACTGGCATTATCGTTTGATTGTAGGAACTAATTTCTTCCTGAATTTCATCTGTGACCTGTTGATTATTCAAAAGATATTGTATGATTTCCATGTGTTTGCATAGTTTCTATGGTTTCTTTTACCATTGAATTCTTGTTCCACTGCACTCTGATCTGATAATATGTGTGGAATAATTGTGATTCTGTTGCATTTATTTAAGTGCTTTATGGCCTAGTATTTGGTCCGTTTGGGAGAAAGTCCTATGTGCTACTGAGAAGAATGTGTTTTCTGCTGTTGGATGGAACACTCTGTAGATGTTTATTAAGTCCACTTGCTTGAATGTTTACTTCAACTTTGCTGTTTCATTGTTGATTTTTTTTTTCCAGTTGATCTGTCCATTTGTGGCTGTGGGACATTGAGTTTCCTTACATTTATATAGATATAATTGTGTGTGTATATATATATATATATTTTTTTTTTTTTTAAACAGGGTCTCACTTTGTAGTTCACGCTGGCCTTGAGCTCACTATGTAGCCCAGGCAAGCCTCGAACTCAGCAGTCCTCCTCCTCTCCCTCCTGAGTGCTGGGATTATAGGCATGAGCCACCATGCCCAGCAATATTGATGTTTATCTGATTTTTCATGTTTACAGTATTAGTATGCTTTTATGATGTTCAATATGCCATATTTGGTTCATATGTGTCTATAATTGTTATCTCTTCCTGTTGAATTGTTTCTTTAACCAAAGTGTAGTGACCTTTTTTGTCTCTTCCTATCAGTTTTGACTTGATATCCACTTTGTCTGAAATTAGAATAGTGACTTCTGCTTTTTTTTCAGGTTTCCACTGCATGGCATATTGTTTTCTATCTCTTGAGTTTTCATCTGTGAATTTCTTCTGAGTTTAAAGTTTTTCTAATATACTGTTTATTATTTGGTTTATTTTTCTTGATCCATTCTGCCAATCTGTGTCTTTTGATTAGGGAATTGAGACCATTCACATGGAGATTTATTACTGAGAGGTATTGACTTATTCCTGTCATGCATTATTTTTGTTTCTGATTTCCTTTCTTCCCTTTCTCTGTTTTCCTTAGCTACTCATCCCACTAAGTATATTCATTCTTTTAATTGGTACATTTTATTGCTACATTATATGTACACATCACAATTACTTGCCACATTGAGAATTTGTACTAGTATATGAGACAAATTCTTATTTTTCCCCCTCCCCTAACCACTCTATCTCCCCCCACGCCTATATACACAAGCATTATTTGCTTTTCTTAACATCAATTTTTTTTTCAGTATTTACTCCTAAGCCCCATTTCCCTTGAATATTTACTATTCCATAATATCAATCATGCATTCTAGAGCACATTTATAACTTTAGTTTCTCATAGAGAAAATACATGATATTTTTACATCTGTGACCTATTTATTTCACTTATGAGTATGTCCTGAAGGTATATCCATTTGCACATAAATGAATGAATCTTGTCTTTCTTTATAGCAGAGTAATACTCCATTTTATAAAACAACCACATCTTCCTTATCCAGTCTAGAATTGATGAGCATTTGGGTTGTTTCCAATATTTAGCTATCACAAACTGAGCTGCTATAAACATGGGTTCATACATGTCACTGTGATAGGAATCTTGTGATTCTTTTGTGTATATCCCCAGCAGGGGAATGGCAGGGTCAAATGGAACCTCTAATCCTAGTTTTTTGAGGAATCTCCACACTGATCTCCATAGTGGTTGTACTAGTCTACATTCCCACCAATAATGGAAAAGGGTTCCTTTTTCTCCACAACCTCGCCAGCATTTGTTGCTGGCTAATTTCGAGACAGCAGCCATTCTTTGTGGAGTAAGATGAAATCTCAGAGTTGTTTTCATCTACATCTCTCAAATGGCCAGTGACTTTGAGCGTTTCTTCATGTACTTCTTAGCTGCTTTTACTTCTTCCTCTGAAAAGTGTTTTTTTAATTTAGATACCCTATATTCATTCTTTTTAACTTGTTGATATTGTCGAATTAATTTTCTCTTTGTAGGATATCTTGGAAAACTTTTCATAAAGCTGGTTTGGTGGGAATGATATTTTTTTTTTTTTTTTTTGCTTTTTGGAGACAGGGTCTTGCTTTGTAGTTCAGGCTGGCCCTGAGCTCACTATGGTGCCCAGGCAAGCCACCGCAAACTCAGCAACCCTCCTGTCTCTGCCTCCCGAGTGCTGGGATTACAGGCGTGAGCCACCACACCCAGCATTATATGTGGGAACCGGGGATCGAACTCAGGTCCTTACGCTTGCGAGGCAGGCGCCGGAACCACTGAGCTAACCCTCCGGCCCGGGAATGAATTTTTGAAATGTTCCTTATCATGGAAATACCTTATGTCTCCTTCAGTTTTGAAAGAAAGTTGTTGGAAATTGTTATCCTTTAGGGCTTGAAGCCCTTTTCTCTGCTTTCTTAGCCTTCAAGGTTGGTACTGAGATAAATTTGCTGAAATTAGAATGGGTTTACTTGTTAATGGGCTGTTGGTGATTCATATCCTTTCTCTACCGGCTTTTAAGGTTTTTGTTCTTGTGATGGATTTTTGATTCTTCGAGTATAAGGTGGTCAAGGGTATGTGGGGTTCTATATGTCTCATTTTTCTATATGTTTATTTCTTTTCCTATATTTGGGATGTTTCCTGCCATTATTTCTATGAGCAAATGTTTTTTTTTTTTTTTTTTTTGAGACAGGGTCTCGCTTTGTAGTTCAGGCTGGCCCTGAGTTCACTATGCAGCCACCACGAACTCAGCAATCCTCCTGTCTCTGCCTCCTGAGTGCTGGGATTACAAGCATGAGCCACCACGCCCGGCGCTGTGGTATGTGCTATTGATTGCTGGTGGGCGTGAGTCACCATGCCCAGCATTCTATGTGGTTACCGGAATCGAACCCAGGACCTTGCGCTTGCGAGGCAAGCGCCGGAACCACCGAGCTAAATCTCCGGCCCAAGCAGATTTTTTAATACCATTTGTCTGGTCATCTTTCACTTATTCCAATTGCTCTTATTTGTCTTTGCTTTATGTAGCAGGTGTTGGGTCCATTGTTCATGCTTCCTGTTGCTTTTAAGATGTTATTGAGTAGTTGATCTTTGAAAGCATCATTGTCTTCTAGTTCTGAAATTATGTCTTCACATTGGTCACTTTTGCTGTGCATACTTTCAATATAGTTTTCATCTCCTGGGTTTCTGATTGATACTAATTATTTAACTGGTCATTCATGTTTTGTGTCATTTTATTTGGCTCATCTTGCCTTTTATTAGTGTCTTCTGAAGGCTCTTAATCACTTTGGTTATTGCTTTCATTATCTTTTAGTTCTATCTTCTGTTATACCATCGAGTGCCTTTTTGATCTGTTTTCTAATCTCTTCACCTTGGATGTGTGGCTTAGATGCCCACTAGATTGGCTTTGGGAAGTTGGGGGGGTGGTTAGTGGCACTTTGTTGCCTTGTCTTTTGTGTTTTTGTTTTGTTTTGTGCTGTTTGTGAATGCTTATAGTGTTAAGACTTTGTTGCTAGTGTAGAGATCTTTTTAATTAGTTACTTTTGAGAGATGTATTTTGACTGTGGTTAATGATAATCCTTTGTGTCAGCCCCAAGATCTGATCTGACACATTGGTTAATTTGGGAGGTGAGAATGTAGTGTAATTAGGCAACATTGAGTTCCCTGGAAACGTACTCTACTATTGTGAAAAGGCACAAGGATGATCTGAGTGTTGTCTTACAGTTTTGAGACCCTGGTAATAGCAAGCAAATCAGCTGTAGTGGTATCATCCAAGACAAATTGGAAATTAACATACCGTAAGAACCTATTATGTACGACCTTTAACTTTAAAGAAGAAATCCACAGGTATGGTGTAAACTAATATTAACCCAACCCAAGTGTTAACTTATTGCTAATATATACTAAAGGGACACTACATTTCCAAGAATGGTAGAAAAGAATTCACTGGTAGTTTTACAGAGTTAACTATCTAAAGATTAATAAAGCTTTATAGTTATGCTAATAAAAATACAGAGTTTGGGAATAGAGGAATACGAGAGGAAAAATTCAAAACCTTAAACTATATGCTATGAGAAGGAGGAGAGAGAAATTGTACAAAGGATCCTATTAGGGAATAGAAAGATGTCTGTAGAATTACATAAGGTAAAAAAAAAAAAAACTGGAGAGAAATAGACTAAAAAGAATAAGAGAGACAAAATAATTATATAGTTAAAAGAAAAAATTCTTTAAAAATGAGAAGAAAAAGAGCAAGAAGTAAAAAGACAAGAATCAAGGAGGAAAAATAAAGGAAAATTCCTCAGCCTTCAGTAAACTAGTGAAGAAGACAGAAAAGAAAAAGAAAGAATAAAGCACACACAAAGAAAGAACTTTGTCTGATTTTTGAATATGTGATTTTCTTCCAGAATCTACAATTTTGGGGCAGTGTCCAAGTCAAGGTGTATGTTCCCCACTCATGCTTTCAGGTAAAGAAGGCAGTGAGACCCCAGATCCTTGCAGGTATCAGTAGTATCAGTAGGCATCAGCAGGGAGTCAGATGGGGGAAGGCTTCAGTACCCGGACTTCCTAATCCAGAGCAATTCAGGCTGAGCCTGGGCCCTGGCTGAGGGAGCAGGGCCCGAGTCCTTTAGCTCAACCTCTGAGGTTATCTCCTCCCAGCTGGCTCTCTCTTGCCCAGGTACTGTGGAAACAACACTGGGTGCCCTGAAGTGAAGCTGTTCCATGGCCGCTCTGGTTCCTCAGCCCTTCCCCAGATGGCATCTGACCTGCTCTCTCCAGGGATATGGCAGGTGCTTGGACTGCAGTCGCTCACCAGCTGTTGCCTGTTGAAGAACTCATCTGGGGGAAGAAGCTCTGTCTTTGCAGCTCACAGCACCCACTGGGCCATTGCACCACTGTGTTTCCCTGAAGCCCTCTGGGGTCCCTGGCTTTCACTTTGACTGTGTAGATTTGGTCTCCCTTTCCCAGGAGCCATGAGCTGGGAGCCAGGGTGAAAGTGCAGACTGCCCCTTCCCTTTTCTACCGTCCCTTCAGTTTGTCTGTGGGCTTGAATTTTCCTTTCAGATCCTTCCTGGTTCCCAGGAATCTACTTCTCTCTTTTCTTCTCCGTGTGTCATTTTCTGGATTCTGAATCTTGGAGAGGCTGAGTTGTTACTCGCCACTCTGTCATTCTCTTACCGGTTTAAAATGTGCTGATGTTAGTTTTGATGAATGTGCTGTGGTTATCAGGGGAACTCAGGTAAAAGGTTATGAGAACACTGATACTTTTGTTTTGTTCTTTTGAGACAGGGTCTCGCTTTGTAGTTCAGGTTGGCTCTGAGCTCACTATGTAACCCAGGCAAGCCTCGAACTCAGCAATCCTCCTGTCTCTGCCTCCCGAGTGCTGGGATTACAGGTGTGAGCCACCATGCCTGGCTGGAACACTGATATTTTTGCAGCTCTTCTGTGAATCTAAAATTATTTCACAATCAAAGTTTTGAAAAAGAATATGCATATATTGAGTGATTAGATAAGCTCACCTATTCTTAGAGGTGAGGAAGATATACAAGAGGAGGAAACCTGAGGGGAAAAGAAATCATTTTGTGTGTCCTATTGTAGACTTTGTTGGTTGAAAGCTTGCCGTCCACAAAACACTGCACATGTGCTGTTCATCATTATGTATTGGGCATAGTGTGGCAGAGGTGTGTAGACCGATACATGCTCCATATTTTGCCTGTGCTATTGAGGTTTGATTCTTTCTGTAAGGGCTTCTGCTCCTTGAACAGCTTACTCACCTCTAAACTGTGGATAGGACAGTGGCTCTCTCACAGGCTCTTCTAAAGACACCTTGAGCAAAGCTACTTAGGTTCATGTCCCAGTGCCTGACACAGATCATAAGTTCCCAATAAATGGCAGCTGTTTATCCACAGAATTCTCATTTCTGTATTATATAAAGTTTCTTTTTTTACTTGGAAAAAACCCTGTAACTTGCCTAAGTTCACACATTTGGTATGCAGACATACATAGATGGATGATAGATAGACAGACAGACAGACAGACAGATAGATGAGAGGAAAGAAAAAATAACTGTTTTTCCCAACCCTGAACACAAAAGAGTGAATCTGCAGGATTGCAGAGAGCACAAGCTAGTCACATCTGCCGAAAGAGGTGGAGTGGGGCTTACGTGAAGTAAAGCTGGGGCTTGGGAGGAAGCAGGAGTAGAAGTACTGGGCAGTGGAGAATGAGAAGCTGTAGGAGGAAGCCAGGGAGGACCCTGGCAATAAGTGTCAAAAGACTGGCAATAAGCGAGAAGAATACAAGAGTATTTGTGCTGACCTAAAAGTTTTAAAGGTGAGAAAGTTGAGCATAAACTGTAAAACAGTGAGAAGCACTCTTGGGCTTGAGGAAGGAAGTGGCAATGTGAAGACATTTATTTGTAGTGTAATGAGCTGACCGTGTTTGGTTGCAGGTACAGAGGTGCGTTGGGGATCCAGTTAAGGCTGGGTGGTCTTGGCATCTTTAGTGATGTTGTAGGAATGGAAAGAAAAGCCTGCATTTGAGAGGCACTGGGGGTGGTGGGTAGGGTTCGTGCTGGCAAAGTAAATTCTACAGAGTCGTAGGATTCCTTCCTGCCTTCTCTGGTATTGAAGGGTTGTTACTTTCTCTGTGTGTTTCTAAAATGAATCAGGGTCAGCCTCCACTTGGTTAACTGGTAGATTTGCAAAGCCATTTTATGTCCATTTAAAAAGATACTCTATCAATGGAGAATTTTGACTTTCGCCATAGGCAGAATTGCTTACTGAGTCCTTTGTGTCTAACATCCAGTTTTGAGTTATCAACCTGAGTTCAATCTTGTTTTCTCCATATCTCTTTACCCCAACCTCATTTCATTTTGATGTCGATCCCAGGCATCAAATCATTTTTATATCCTTTATATATACATATTAACAATCAGGGGAAGTTGGTATCACATTTGGACTGATGAGTTTAGAAACTTATGAGAATAAATGGTAGTAGGACAGGGTTTACTCATCTAAAGTCAAACGAGTCCTCTGCTCGTCAGAGGAGGACCCTGCCTGTCCAGTAATAGGAGGCCTGTGCAATTGAAGTTTAAGCACTGTGCTGTGAATGCCTCTGGGAGGGCGTGGTACCTTTGGGTGTTGTCTTTAAGTACATCACCATAGAAGAGCTGACCTAAAGTGAAGGATCACTGACCTGTAACATGCTGGTCAACAAACTACAGTACACCACCCAACCTCCCGTGGACTGCAAGCTAAGAATAGTGCCTACATTTTTTCATTGTTGAAAAAGACAAATAATATTTCTTACATGAAAACTAGTGTAGTCTAAAGTATTTGTCTCTTTTACACAAAGAGCTAAGCCTTGTTTTAGCACTGGACTCAAATCAGCCTGGATTGGTTTGAGTTAATTTCTTTTTCAGTTGAGTGACTAACCAAGTTGATCACACTCTACCAGTTTCCTCATATTAAAAATGAGATCATCATAGTAAACTTGCAGGGATGTTGAGAAGACTAAACTAATAAATTTTATACATCGCGCACTGAGTTCCCGCGACAAGTCTGAGGTCATTATTTATGCTAGAGTTTTGCAGTTGCAGTGAGATCATTATCCTCTTCACACAAAGATGACAGAAGTCACCAGAGTGTTTGTTCCTGGACAGACTAGAGGCAAGCCCTGCAAGTACAGTTTCCAGTGTACACGGACAGGCCCTGCGAAGGTTTCCCTGGTGTTTCCAAACATGTGAAAGACTGGTTTTTCTCACTCCGTTGGCTGATGGGAAACAACACTGTATCTGCTGGCGCAATGTAGTCTCACCTCTCTCTGGCTCCTGACCGGGTGGAGAGGAGCTAAGCCCTGGGCTGTCCTGAGGACAGTCATGTAAGTCCTGTGCCACTCGCTGGCTTCATTCCCAGCTGTCCCCGGCTCAGTGAATCCCCTTCCAACTACTCCCAACTGAAGGGTGGAACTTAAGTGCAAAGCAAGTGGCTGAAGGCCCCCATAGGCCATGCCCCTTTCAAGGAAATAGTTTTGAAGGAATAAAAAAAATCATACTGGGTTATATTGATGTGCTAGATGTTTTCTCCCATGCCATATAATCTGCTTTGATTTTTACCTGTCAGAAAGAATGAGGAAAAGATAAAAAGAATAGTATTTCCTAGAGAAGGAATCTCAATCCATTAATTAAAAAATCATGTTACAGGTAAAGACCACATGAAATGTTGTTTTCCTTTCTGTTTGTACTTCAAGTCAAGAGATAGTTTAATTGAACCATTTCCTTTATGAAAAAGCATGACCTCTGTTCCTATCTTCATTCTCTTTTTGCTTCCTCCCCCTCTCTTCTGTTACTTTCTTCTGATTTTTTCCCCTGACTTCTGATAGATAAAGAAAAATATTTTGGCAAAACCAATGCCAATCCATGTATAGTAACACACAACTGTAATCCCAACATTTGAGGAGGCTAAGACAGGAAAATCACAAGTTTAAGCTCACTCAGGCTGGGCAACTTACTGATTTAGCAAGACCCTGTCTTAAAATTAAAAATAAAAGTTTTAAAGAAGAGCCGAGGATATAGTTCAGTATGAAGGCCTTAGGTTCCATTCCTAGTATTAGAAAAGAAAACGCCAATACCAATTCATGATAGAAGTTCCCAGCAGTCTGGGCATGGTAGTGCATGCCTGTAATCCCAACACTGAGGAGGCTGAGGCAGAAGGATCATCATAAGAGCGAGGCTAGCCAGGGCTACATATTGAGTTCAATGCCAGACTGAATGACATAGCGAGACCCCAGCTCAAAAAACCAATAAAATAAATAAATAATCACAGCAAATGAGATAGAAGGAAACTTTCTCTGCTTGATAAAAAATATCTCCCACAGCTTCAGCAAATACAATTCATAATGAAATCTTAAAAATAATAATTTTAGAATAAAAACAGTGTAATAAAAACTAGTGTACCCACCATCTTGGTTTACCTTATAAACAGTGTACAAGTGGTCCTGGCCAGTGTGATAACAAAAAGAAAAATGTTATAAAGTCTGGAAAAGAGAAAACAAACTATTATTATTCATAAAATTCTTGCACAGAACTCTTTCTGCCTGCATCCTGGCATATTCCTATTTTCTTTTTTCTTTCTCTCACCTTTCCCTCTCCCCCTCCTTTCCTTACTTCCTTCCTTTTCTTAGTGATAAGCTCTTCTGCCCTCTTTAAAATCACATGGTAAGGGTTCTGGAGATTTAGCTCAGTGATTCCGGTGCCTGCCTCACAAGCGCAAGGTCCTGAGTTTGATCCCCGGTAACCACATATAATGCTGGGCGTGGTGACTCAGGCCCACCAGCAATCAATACCACGTACCACAGTACTGGGCATGGTGGCTCACGCCTGTCATCCCAGCACTCTGGGAGGCAGAGACAGGAGGATTGCTGAGTTTGAGGTTTGCCTGGGCTACATAGTAAGCTCAGGGCCAGCCTGAACTACAAAATGAGACCCTGTCTCAAAAAAAAAAAAAAGACATGGTAAGGGCTGGGGATTTAGCTCAAGTGGTACTGCGCCAACCTGGTACCACACACAAAGCAACAACAACAAACAAACAAAAACCCACACATGGTAGAGGTTGTGTGTGCACTGGAAACAGGATGTCTTATTCCTGGATTTTGCATCTACCATGCCTCGCTTGGTCACCGGCTTGTTCTTGGACTAGGCAGCCTCTGCAGTGCCTTTTTTCTCATCTGTCCAAGAAGCCTGAAAGCACCTGTGGTTCTTCATTTGCTGATTCTCCTTAGAGCTATTTAGCTGGAATCTGGAAACATTTCTCCTGAGGGTTCTCTTTAGACAGCAGTTCATTGTAGTTAGAGACATGCTGAGTAAATAGAAAAATCAAATTAGTCCAAGAAGTTTTTCAACTTCCTATTCTTACAGAAGCCCTCGAGAACGCCATAATTCTTACATCCTTCATTTATGTGGGTCAGGCATAAAGCCTCCTGCCACAGATCCATAACCTGTGAGTGCTATGTTTTGAACTTGCACCTGCCTGCATTGCTGGATCATAGCACTAAATCATATGACAGCTGTATCTGGTTCAGCCTTTTGTTACTTGGGAATGTCAGACTGCCAGAGAGCAGCCTGATGTTGCCTTGCAGATGGGCAGTGCATTAGGCAGCATTTTGGCTATGATCTTAGGTAGCAGCACTGCGGGAGGTCAGCGTTGGCACTGGATGTGTGTCTTACAGTCCTGTAAATAGTGCCCACCCAACTGGGTCATGTGAAGTAAGCAGTGAAGTCAGCAAACCTTAGCAGAGCTGGGGCAGCACGTGGGACAGAGCGGATCCTGCCACAGCCTGCCAGGCAGGCACTGCTCGCTGCTCCTTTTTAAAGCAAGAGAGCCCAGCTGGTGTTTGCCCCTCATCTTCTCCATTCTGATACAGAATTTTCAACAAAGCTGCTTTTACCGTAAAAATGCAACTCAGAGACTGGACTGTGAGGTCTAAGCAGAGTTGTCGGACACCAAGTATTCTCCCCCAGGGAATTCCTTGTCTCCTCCCTCGCTGCCGTGCAGTTTATGCCACCAGAGGTAGAGAGATCACAAGCCTTGTACTTGCAGACCAAAGCAGGAGCCATTTGGAGAAATTTAGGGGATGCTTAAGAGGCTGTGTGCGCATGCGTGGAGTTAGTATGCTGGTGGTGCAGCTCTGACGTCAAAAAAATTTTTTTTAAATCTTCCTCTGGGCACAGATGCTCAGAGCCGGGCACTGGACAGCGAGCATCCTGAAGGGATGTCAGAAGGGCAGACAGACCTTTTCCTCCAGCACTTCCATCTTTTAATGCAGCGTTTCTCAGGTTGGGAGATTCGTCTGTTTCTTTTGGAACTGAGCCTTCCTAGTGTTCTGAGATTTTTTGCTGTCTGTTCTGTTTAGTGTGCTCAGCAGTCCGAGCATCCCCGGCAGCCCAGCTTCATTTTCCATCTTAGGAAAGTTTCTGACTACTTTGAGAAGTCAGAGTTACTCTTGGCTGTACCGTGACTATTTTGAGCCTTCTGTTTGTTTGTTTTTTAAGTTTTACATTTTTCTATGTAAAGGCCAAAAACCTCGGAGACATTCTGTTTCCAAGAAAGCTCCTGATTTCTGAGGCTGGCAAGGGCATGAAATGACACGAGAGCTTCTCGGCAGAGTTCCAAGTTTGCAAAACATCTCCCAGGTACCTGCTATGCTCAGAATCCGGTGCAGGGATGCCCTGCAGAACCGAGTGAGGGTACTGGCTTGCTCCGGGAGACTTTGAGAGCAATGGCTGACAGGGAAAGATGGGCGCCTGGGGGCTCCTCCTAGAAATGCTTGAGGTTTGCCACCACTGGCTAATTTGGCTTTTTCCATCACAGTTTGATGTCTTCATGTTCTGTCCAGCATCAACTACAGGTCAGATGGAACTTAGGAAGACAAGGGTAACCGTTCTTTTTGTCTTTGTGAAATGTTCTGTCGGTCATCTCCTTCCCACAGCCTGTCATTTTATTTATGTGATTCATGTCATTGGGATTCAAAGTCCTTGGAATACGGTGGCTCCCTCTCATCAGCCAGTTTGAGAGAAACTTGCGGGTTTGTAAATAATATTCTCTGCAGAGGAGATTTTCAAAATTCATGACTATAAGTAGTATAGAAAACAATGCCCATGGTACATTTTCTTTTGCAATCAGGTTTTTATTTATGAATTTTAATATGTGCATTTCACATATACTATTGATACAGGAGTGGTTTCATATGATATCAGCAATAACACTTCTTAGAGCATGGATTTTTAATCTGGTGAATTTTGAAAAATGTTTTGCTTTAGAAAAGCCACTGCATAGAAGGAAGAGCCCCTTTAGGCAAGGTGAGGGAGAAAAGTTTTTTCAAAAGCTGAAGCCAGAGGCAGGCAACAAAGACCACTGCGGGAAAAGGTCATCCCGGAGGATGGCAAATCAAAGGTCACGTTCTCTATAGGAGCAGGCAGAATGATTTCACCAAGTGGAAGCTTCCAAAGTAAAAGCTGCAGCTAATGAGGGCACAGGGCTGTGAAGCAGACCCAACCCTTTTTTCATCCTCTCAAGCTGTCTTCGCTGACTTCACCGCCCTTTTTTGGCCCCCGCACCCAGGCATGTCTCCGGAGCTGGAGCTGAACTGGGCGCCGTTTTCCTTCCACAGACGGAAGCACAGCCAGTGCTCAGGGTCTGATTGTGTCGTAGCATCAGGCTGTCCTCAGAATTGACCTTGAAATTTTTCTTTCTTTTTTTAATCCTGCAGGAACCTAGTAATAAACGGGTGAAACCCCTCTCCAGAGTCACGTCACTAGCTAACCTCATCCCGCCTGTGAAGGCTACACCTCTAAAGCGCTTCAGCCAGACGCTGCAGGTAAGAAGGGTGTGGTGGGCTGATTGTTGCCAAAAATCGCAGGGTGTGGGGAAGGACAGCCTTGCCTACCTAGAATTTCCTCTGGTTTCATTTCTACCTAAGTCCATACTTACTTCTAGAAGAGTGCAGGTGAAGCTGAAACGAAGAAAAATGATGTCAAGTCTCCCCCTTGGTCAGGCCGAGTCAGCACAATTTCTGTTGGGTTTCTCCTCACAGTGGGGTTTCTAAGGTGTCTGGGCTCCCTCCAGGTTTGTCGTCCGGGCCGCTTTCCAGAATAGGTATGGGCCCCTGAGGGAACCAGCCGATGATGTGAGCTAGCCAACCGCAGAGGCTGATAGCTCCAGCTCGGAGCAGCAAGCTACAGAGTGTGGAGGAACCCGGCATGGCACCTATGTTGGGGGTTGGTTGTTTTTGTGGTGCTGGCATTGCACCCAAGACCTTAGGAAAGCTCTCTGTCTCCACCACGGAGCCACGCTCCCAGGCCCTGGTACCTGGTTTTTTATGGCCCAGGAACAAACAGTGGTCCTTACTGTTTCTAGTGTTTGAGGAGTAAGCTGGAAAGAAATTTCTTGGTTTGTGAAAACCATATGAAAGTCAGATCTCTCTCTGCTTGAGTGGTTCTGTTGGACTACAGACTTATCCCCCTGGTTATGTTGTCTGTGGCGGCTTTGCTCCACAGAGGCAGTGCTGAGTAGTTGTGACAGACCATATTGCCCAGAAAGCCAAAAGTATTTCCTTATCTGGCCCTTTACAGAAAGGGCTTCTGGTTCCTTAGCTGTGACCTTAGACTTTCATCCTGGGCTGGTGCTTTAACATCTCCATGTCTTGCTTTTTTTATTCCTTAAGAGTGAATTTGTCACAGTATCACAACCTCCTTTGTAGAATCATTGTATAGGTACATGAGCTGGTGCCTTTAAATGATGGCCCTTAGTTAGCCATCAATAATTAACAAATTAGTAGGTTAATAAACTTCAGCTACTGTAGTAACCTCTTAGGTAACAAGTGGTTTTAAGTGTTCTAAAACTCCTAATGAAATTTTTCTTTCTTTTATGAAAAATTTCATAACAAAATAAGAGAATAAACAGTAGTACACTGTATCGCTATCTTCAAAGTACTCAGTACTAGAGATAAGGCAAAAAGATTCATACAAAAAAGTAATAAATTTCTTTTCAATGATCTAAGGTAATAGTGGAAATGAAACAGGCATATATATTAAAATATTTTTCAAATAAATAGATAATTTGGAGAAGTAGTTGAACTTCCTACTTCCTGTTTGCCTCACTTCTATTTTGCTCTTTATGTGTATTTTTATGTGTATTTGTGTTTCTCATATGAGAGAAACCATGTGATATTTGAGCTTGTATGTCTGGCTTATTTCATTTAATATCTAAAAAGGGACAAGTGAAATGAACATACAATTCAGAAGAAGAAGTACTGATGAGCAGTAAATACATTAAAAATGCTCAACATCATTGGCCATCAGAGAAATGCAAATTAAAACTACACTGAAATACTATCTTATGCTAGAAAGAATGGGTTTTATCAAAAAGTCTAGTAAGTTTCTCTATTAAAGTAAAAATCAAGATTAAGACTGACACCCACAAAAAGATCTAGTAAGTTTCTCTTTTAAAGTAACAATCAAGATTAAGATTGACACCCACAAAAGTCGTGCTGGTGAAAGAGCCATTCAGTGTGGTGGAGTCGCCTTTTCTCATTTGGCCTGAATACTTTGGCATGGCAGTATTTTTATCTTTGCTTCCTCAGTCTTGAAGAAAGTTGTAAACTAGAGCCCAAGACTTGGCCATACAGTGAAAATCTACAACTTGATGAGGGTTCACAGTCCTCGCTCAGCGCTTTCTATCCCTGCTTCCTTACGTTGTGGTCCACAGACCAGGACTGCGCAGAATGCAGGGTTCATACCACTAGCTGGCCTGCAAGTGCCTTTCCTCCCAGATCTCGTTCCCTGCCCTGCTGTTCCTCATTCCTTCTCCTTCCTCGTCAACTCTGAGAGCAGTTGCTGCTGCTTGAATTACTTTGACACTCAATTAGCTCTAGATGTGACTCTGTTTCTCTCAGTGCCTGGGGCTCTAGGCTCCTGGCTATTGCCTGATCTCTTGTGGGAGAAGAGAAAGGAAATAAGCTCTTGTCAGGGAGACAGTGCAAGGCTGCAAAGCTGGAAACAAAGGATGGTTTACCCCACCCCCACCCACCCCACCCCAAGCCCGGCCCAATCCTTCACCCTCTGACCGGTCCAGTCCTTCACCCTCTGACTGTTTCACTGTAGGCTTCCCCTGGAAGATTCATCACCCTCTGAGCCCTGCGCATCTGGTCTTCCGCTGAGTTCTGCCTTTTCTAAATTCTACTCTACTCTTTATCTACTGAATTTGACCCTTTCCTCTCCCTCCTGGTGGCTGTCGTTCAAGTTTACTTCATAGCTGTTTCTTTCCATGATTATGGGACACCCACGTTGCTGGCACTTTCTCCCTCCTTATGCAATGCACTCTTCTTCCTGTCTTCTTGTCGCTCTGTTCTAGTTAAAGTTGCCATCTGATAGATTCAGAGCAGTGCCGGGGCTAGGCTCCCACACAACAATACTGAAATGGACCTGAGTGGCCAGCCAACAGTGCCCTGTACACGTCCCTCACTGTCCCAGTAGCCCTTCGAGCATTGTCCCCTTTGCTGACTGTCATTGCCTTGCCAGGCCAGTGGGACTTTGAGTGTGTGCTCCCGGCAGTGTCGTTGTCTGGGCCTCCCGCTGCAGCCCAACCCTCCCTGTGCGTTACTTCAGGATCCTCCATGCTCAGGCTTCACAGTCTTTCTTTTGGCTTCCCCGACAGTCTTTGTTTCTTTTCTTCTGTGCCTGGGGATCCTGCACAGGAAACATTGCAGGAGATATTTGATCACCTTGGAAATTTGTATTGACCTAGAGACAAAATCAAGCCATAGCTGAAATCTTTTTTTATTTTTTATTTTTTTTTTGAGACAGGGTCTCGCTTTGTAGTTCAGGCTGGCTCTGAGCTCACTATGTAGACCAGGCAAGCCTCGAACTCGGCAATCCTTCTGCCTCTGCCTCCCACGTACTGGGATAACACATGTGAGCCACCATGCCCAGTTTTGTAGTGGCCCCCGTAGCTGTAATCAGACTAAGTCCAAACAAGGATGAGTAAACTACACCCATGAGAGAGACTGACATGTAGAAATTGGTTTCTAGAGACTCAAAGAGACTTGTTTTGTGTTCTGGCAAAATAACTTTTCTGTTTACATTTTAAATATCATACTAAATATCTAACTCCAGGTTATACATTTGGGACAGAAACAATCTGGCAGAAATATAATTTATTCGTCATGGTGATGGTTATATGCATGGTTATATGCAGCGTGTTTGTGCACGATCTCCGAAGCATGGGGATGCCAGCTTGCCCCCAGATACCTTCCTGTAAGTTTGGCATGCAGGGCAAGTTCTACAGTATTGTTTCCATCTTGCCTTCTGACTTTACTGTGGCCCTCACCAGGTAGACTGGCATGGGATGCTAATGTAGCCCTGGGAGTAGGGAAGATTAGGCATAAGCAAACCCCAGCGGGGCTCTCAGTGAGCCAACTTGCCCTCCTTTCCCAGTTCCTCTCGGCCTCTCTTTCCAAGAGCAGAGGCAGAGAGAAGGAAGGTGGGCTGCCCACGCTTCTCTGGCACCATTCGCCCTTGGCCATCTGTATACGTCTGTGCCTGCGCTGTTCCAAAGTGCCTTAAGGCTGTCGTGGAGCAGCTCAGTTTTCTGCTGCTGTGTTGTTTGTCCTGCCTCCTGGCACCTTGGAGATGAACGGGTCCCTGTGGATATCCAGCGATGTCTCTCAGGTTGGGTTGCTCTAATTTTAGGCTAAGCGATGATTTAGGCCCAAATGTGATGCTTTGATCAGTACTGGAACATACAGTAACTCTTCCTCTGGCTCAGTAGGAGATCACAGCTAGCCTAGGAGGGAGTCAGAGTGCTCTGGGCTGGCAACCTCTCCCAAAAAGATTAAAAGCCCCGTCACAAATGTAAGTGGTCCTTGCAACGAGACACTACAGGGTTTGTTCTCTCTTGCCTCCCGTGGGTATGGTCTGGGGGCTGGGCCCTCAGCACAAAGGTAGCATTTGTGGACCCAGACTCTGCTCCTCGTCAGGAAGGCTAGCACAGGGGTAGCTCAGGCGCAAATGTCTAGATCCCCTAGGCCTATAAATCCATTCCCTGGCCTGTTGGAGAGGAGGACTTGGCCCAGTTCTGCAAGAGGCTGGCGCTTATTCCTCTGGTATGCAGTGGGGAAGGTGAGCACCCGGTGGGCCACCACTTGGCCAGCCCCGCCGCTCAGGCTCTCTGGGTGCACAGCCCCTGGATCAGTGAGCCGAGTCCGGCATGAATGACAGAGTGCTGTGTTCATTACTCTGTGATGTAGCTCTCCACTGTCTCTGGACACAGACTTCTTTTCTGTTATAAAAGTAAAACTTCATTATGAAAAAAACATAAAAGGATAAAAAAAGAATACATATAGCCTTGTACTCTAAAACAATCCCTGTTCTTTTTTTTTTTTTTTTGAGACAGGATCTCGCTTTGTAATTCAGGCTAGCCCTGAGCTCACTAAGCCCAGGCAAGCCTCAAACTCAGCAATCCTCCTGTCTCTGCCTCCCAAGTACTGGGATTACAGGCGTGAGCCTCTACACCTGTCCCTGTGATATGTAATATTGATTGCTGGTGGGTATGAGTCACCACACTCAGCATTGTTCTATTTGGTTACTGGGGATTGAACTCAGGACCTTGCGCTTGCATGGCAGGTGCTGGAACCACTGAGCTAAATCTCCGGCCCCCCTGTTCATATTTTAATAATTTGCTTTCAAGATTGTTCTGGTACCTTCGTCCTCTGTGCCTAGTTTGGTGTCTGTGTCAGTCTACCTAATCTCAGCTCTCTCTCATGATCTACTGTCTTTTGAGATTAAAGCCTTTGTGGCGAGTGATCACCGACTCTTCTGTCTCTTACATTTCCTGGCCTCACGTAGTTTCAGGCTCTACAGTGAGGCACCAAAACATTCATCTTTGTCACCATTACAGCTTCTTAGGAGTGTTGCACTTTTCTTTAAAGGTAGATCTCTTGACTTAATTTCTTTTACTGCTTTTTGTCTTTGAGCTTCTTCTTTCTTTCCCTTCCCATTCATTCCTCCTCCTTTTCTCACACTTTTCCTCCTTCTCTTCCTTTCTTTCAACTTCATGTGTTTTGTTGCAACTATTCTAATCTTCCCCTTGTCATTTAGCTGGATGGTAAGTTTTTTTTTTTAGTTTGTTGACACAGCATTTCACTTTGTAGTTCAGGCTGATGCTGAACTCACTTTGTAGCCCAGGCAAGCCTCAAACACAGTGATCCTCCTGCTTCTGCCTCCTGAGTTCTGGGATTTACAAGCCTAAGCCACCATGCCCAGCATTGTGGTATGTAGTATCAGGGATCAAACTCAGGATCTTGTGTTTGAAAGACAGACGCCGGAACCACTGAGCTAAATCCCCAGCCCTAGATGATAAGTTTTTATGTTGGGTACAAAATATTATATCTCAATCATTCTTAGAAAATATCTTTATGGATGAGTGTGTATTTATTTTAAATAACTAGGGTATAAGTGGATATTTAGATTGTGAATTTTTTATATTGTTAAGTAACTGGGTTGAATGCCTTTGGAAGGCATTTGTACTGTTTTTTTTTTTTTTTTTTTTTTTTGCTTTTTTGGAGACAGGGTCTCACTTTGTAGTTCAGGCTGGCCCTGAGCTCACTATGGTGCCCAGGTAAGCCGCCGCGAACTCAGCAATCCTCCTGTCTCTGCCTCCCGAGTGCTGGGATTACAGGCATGAGCCACCGCGCCCAGCATTATATGTGGTAACCGGGGATCGAACTCAGGTCCTTGCGCTTGCAAGGCAGGTGCTGGAACCACTGAGCTACCCCTCCGGCCCCGCATTTGTACTGTTTTTTAAAGAAGTACCTTCTTTTGTGCTTTTTCCCTGATTATATAACATCATAAAAAATGAAAAAATGTAATGAAGCACAGAAAAGGGAAGTAATCATTTCTTTCTTCCTGGTTACCAAAAAATCTTTTTTTTTGAGACAGGGTCTCTATAGTTTAAGCTAGCCCTGAGCTCACTATGTAGTCCAGGCAAGCCTCAACTCAGCAATCCTCCTGCCTCTTCCTCCCGAGTGCTGGGATTACAGGCGTGAGCCACCACGCACGGCACTGTGGTATGTGGTACTAATTGCTGGTGGGTATTAATCGCCATGCCTGGTATCATAACATGTGGTTGCCAGGGATCAAAGCAGGGACCTTGCACTTGCTAAGGAGGCACTGGAACTACTGAGCTAAATCTCTGGCCCACTGGCCTGGTTCTTGATGGGTTCATATACTATTTTACCAGAAGGTTGAATGGGTTCATATAGAATTTTATCAGAAGTTTATACCAAGTTATTTAACTACTCTCCTATCATGGAACATTTAAATTCTTTTTAAACTTTATAATTAACATTCCTTTAAACATCCTGATCACAAATCTTGTCTATCTTTCTCTGCCATTATACTTGTAGGAGTGGGATTCTAGCTAAAGGTGTGAAGAATAAGAAACATTTGAGAGAGCTATTCTATTCTGGGTATGTCTATTTCAGAGAGAATTACTCCTCTGTTCTCACCTCCTGAATCTACTCTCAGAGTCAGTTTTTTTTTTTTTTCCTTTCATGCCACAGCTCACCAGATAGCTTTTCCCAAGGGTCCCTTGGGCTTTCAATACAAGACAAGGTGGTTTCTTACTTCATCTCTGTACCTTTGTGCCTAATACTATACATTTCTTAGAATTTGCTCAAAATGATACCTACTGTTATTATCGTGGTTATTAGAAAAGCTGACCAAAGCCACTCATAGGTTCTCTCCGGAGGCCGGCAGAGGCCACCTGTCTGGTGCCGGGCTCTGCCTCCGCTGATGCAACACAGCGTGTATTCCTAAGCTCCTCCAGGGAGACTTGTTCTGCTAAAGAAAGGGTTTTGGAAACTCTAGCTTCTCAGTGCTTCAATCCCTGGCCCCTAGATTTAGAAATTAAGGAAATTATTTATATTAGATGCAGCATAAATAGTCACGATAGATTAGTGTTCCTCATCTAAGAGATATTGGCAGATAAAAAGAAGTTCAAAAGCACTATATTCTATCTCAGTTAATCATACTCATCCATTTAGCATATGCATGGGGGAAAAACAGGAAATCAAGTTCTCACTAATGATGCAGTAAAAGATTTAGACTTCTTTTGTGTTTTCTTTTCTTTCCTATTACATAATAATTAAGGTGACTAGCACATGAATAAATGAGTTTAATGATTTTTTCTTTCCATTATACATACTATACTATACCTGACTTTAAAAAATAAGTATGTATTACCTTTGCTACCAGCTAGCAGTGAATAAGATTTGATTCTTACATGATGAGGGATACTCGAGAGAGAACATGTAGGAAGGGCGTGGTGGTGGAGACACCAAAGAAGTCTCCCTGGCATGGATGGCCCCGAGACGGTACGGATGAAGGAGAGAAGTGGCATTTCATGTGTGAGAAAGCTGTGAGAAGATAGGTGCCCTTTCAGTGAAGAGATAAGTAGAGCACCCAAGCCTGTGTGCTTGATTCCTTGTCTGGAAACCATTCTTTTCTCTATCAGTGACCTCAAGCTTAGTCCCTCGGACTGTTGTCATAAACTTCCCATAATAATGTCTTTGGTTCCCTACTTACACGGCACATGTGGAGATGAGCTTGGAGCCTGTGTGTGTACATGGGTTCATGCGTGTGCACGGGGGAAACAACCAGAAGCCAGACTACTTCCTGTCTCAGAGGTCAAGGTATCGCGGAGAGTCAATGTGTGTTCAACATCAAGAGAATGTCCAAGTCTTTGCTGTTCTTTACTATTCCTGGAGTAATAAGTAGTAAGCCGTTGTAAACCATTAACTTGCCATTTAGAGCTCCTCATTTTTTATTTAACAATAGTAACTTACTAGTTAAGTACTGTACTGAGTTACATTCTGTGCAGAGTACGTTATTTTCATGACCTCCTATCCTCTCTAAAACTCTGCTCAGTAGGTGGCACGGCATGTTAATACAAGAGGGTCTGCAGGTTTAAACACATGATCAGAGAACACAGCTGCTCATGGAGAGCCGAGGTCCTGCGGGGCGCTCGGGCACCTCTCTTCGGGTGGGCTGCCCACAGAGCTAAATAACTGATAAGGAAGCTTGCATCCAAAAATAGCTACCAGCTTTGGAGCGGAAGCATCTCGTACCTCAGCTTCATTCCCCTCCTGGGGCAGGAAAAGTCAGCATTTTCAGCTCGTGGGATATTTTGACATTAATATTTGCAGGTATGAGCCACTTAATGCTGCCAATGAAGGTGGCCGAATGGCTACACCAAGCCTCCAGAAGGATTCCTAGTTTTTGTTTAACCCTGAGCAAGTTGTCCATTTTCTGCACACCTAAGCCAAATATTGTTTTCAGGTTTTTGTTCATTCTATTCAGAATTTCTCTGAACTACAGAAAGGTTTCTCTTTTTGCTGGATCCTTTGGGATTTGACATTTATTGATAGTAAGACATCCAGGGACCCATTTACTCTATCTTCAATGGGCATTAATTTGAACCAGTATTTGGTTATGGATTTTGTTTGCAGTGTAACTTTTTTTTAGTTTTTTTGAGGCAGGGTCTCACTTTTGAAATTCAGGCTGGCCCTGAACTCACTATGTATCTCAGGCAAGCCTCGAACTCACAGTAATCCTCCTGCCTCTGCCTCCTGAGTACTGGGATTTATAGGCGTGAGCCACCACACCCGGTTTACAGTGTCATTTCTGATTTACTCTTCATGGTCTTGTGTATTTGCCAATTGATTCTGATTTTTCTTAGTATCTTTTCAGTATGGGAAAGGGAATCTGCTTCTCTTAACTCCAGATGTAAGATGTTCCACTTTTTAAGCTTTTTTCAAAAAGGACTTTTTTTTTGGCCAGGTGTGATGCACTTCCCAGCACTCTGGAGGTGAGGCAGGAGGATTACTACAAGTTGGAGGCCTGCCTTGGCTCCATAGTGAGTTGAAGGCCAGCCTGAACTACATAACTCAATCCTGTCTTAAAACAAAACAAAACAAGCACATGTTTTACACTATCATATAACACTCCACTTTATGGTTACATTGTACTTTAATCCAGATCGGGCACTTTTGGTTGCTCGCAGATCATTTACTTTTTTTTTTTTTTTTTTTGAGACAGGTTCTCGCTTTGTAGTTCAGGCTGGCCCTGAGCTCACTATGTGGCCCAGGCAAGCCTGGAACTCAGCAATCCTCCTACCTCTGCCTCCCGAGTGCTGGGATGACAGGCATGAGCCACCACGCCCAGCTATTTTTTAAACAACTCTGTTTTGCTGACAGCCTTTCTCCCCATTCAGGTTGTTCTAATGAAGCGCCTGAAGGTAGTTCAGACAGGTATCTGCTATTTGCTAATTATGAAAGCAGACAGTACCCTCACTTTCTTCGTGGTTTTTGGCTTTCCACAATTTCACCCACGTCAACTACAATCAAAACAATTACATGGAAAACTCTAGAAGTGAAATTTTAAAGAACTTTTATTATAGTCTACAATTATTCTATTGGGTAGTACTGTTAATATCATACTGTGACTGATTTATAAATTCAACTTTATCAGAGGTATGTATATCTAGGAAAAATAGCATATGTTGGGTTCAGTACTGTCTGCAGTCACCCATTCATGGGGACTCTTTAATATGTATCTCTGCATAAGGGGGAACCACTGTCTTCAAGCGAGCGCTAGTGGCAGCAGTTCCGTCAGTAGTGTGGTAGCTAACAACCATCTGTGCCCGCTGAGTGCCAGGCATTTGATTAAGCCCTTGACACGCTTTATTATATCCAGGCCTCACTGCAACATACTCATTATCAAGCCCCTTTTCCGGATGAGGAACTCGAGATCCAGAGAGAGGGCCTGTTCCAAGTCCCTCAGCTCTCGGGTTGAGTTGAACAAAGCCTGTTTTACCCGACAGCCTTTGTTCACAATCTATATTTGTGTTGGTGAGTTAAACAACTCTACTCAAGTCCTCTTCTAGCAGCTCAGTGTGCCAGTCACATAATCCTTTGGCTCTTGAAATTTTTATCTATCGAAAGAGGAAGAACTTGCCATCACCTCTCTTGAGGATTAGCATGAAGGTCGAACATGACACAGCAGCCACACACTGAGGAAGTGTTACTTAAGCTAACTGTGCTAAAAAAGCCTTGTAGGAGACTCTGGCGGATGGCATGGAAGGCTGCTTTCTGGTCCCGGCCATGGTCATTGTACGTTTTGGTTTAACTCTGCGGCAGCCACAGAGGTATGTGTCTCCTTGCACCGCCCCATCCTAACTTCCAGTCTCTTTAATAAAAGGCCATCTGGTGCCAAACAGCAATGAAGTCCGGATGGCGAGCCTGGCCCAAGCTCTCTGTATCAGAGCGTGTTGTTTCTGGCTATGGAGACCGACTGTTTTGGGGAAAGGGTGGGTGTGTTAACAGATCACGTCGCTCCCACAGTGTCTGCCCGCTGGGTTTACACTTCCTCTGACATGGGTAATGGAGCCACCTCTTCCCTCGCACAGACAGTGCCCCTGGCACCTGCAGCATCTTTTCCACGTGCCCAGCTTGGGCAAAAACAGCACCCATTCCCTAAATCTCTGTTATCTGTCTCACATGGCCATTGTTAAGAGCTTTAGGTTTCAACGCCTTTGCTAGGCTGGCTTGCCTCATGGAAACTCTTTTTTATTCTGGGACATTTTTTCATGTCAGTCACAGAACTCCTCCAGTTGGGATGATGGTGGATACGCTTTGTCTTTCTGTGGCTGCCTCCCAGGCGAGGCCCCTTGCATCAAGGTGAATCTCCCCTAGTTATTGTAGAGCAGTGTTTCTCAGTCTAGGGGACACTTGGCAGTGTCTGGAGAGGTTTTGGTTGGCACAGCTGGGTAGAGGTGCTCTTGGCATCTAATGGTTAGAGACAAATTGGGTTGTTAAGTATCCCACAGTTCACAGGACAGCCTTTCACAGTAAATTTTCTAGTTCAGAATAATAGTAACAGTAAGATTGATCAACTACCATAGACCGAAAAGTAGCCTGGAACCCATCCGTTGTGGTGCATGTACCACACCACCCTCAGGGAGACCTGAATTGTTGCTCTGAGTTCCTCCTTGGCCACCCAGGTTTAAATCCTAAAGCACTATTTGTTAGCTGCCTGACCTTTGGCAAAGTTTTAACTTCTCTCAGCCTCAGGTTTCCTCATCTGTAAAGTGGGGGAATCCCTGTCTGCTGGGTAAACAGGGTTCTTAAGCTCCCTCAGTGCCCAGCACATGGCAGCACACTTTTCTTTCTTTGTGCCCCAGTTTCAAGGCCCTCCCTCATTCTGGCTGCCAGATCCATCACTGAACAAAGTAGCAGACATCCCAAGAAAGTCCCACTTTCTTGTCACTGGGACACAATACCCATGCCCACAATTTAAAGGAGGAAAGGTTTATTTTGACTCACCGTTTATACAGATTTGTCAGTCCGTAGCTTGTTGACTCCAAGGCACGGTGGCACGGCCATGGGGGATTCCAGAAGAGAAATGGCTCATGGCATGGTGGCAGGAAGCAGAGACAGATCAAAGAAAGAGGGATGAGCATAGGCCCTTCTGGGCTGCACTCCAGTGACCCACCTTCTCCCCCGGCCTTGACCTCCCATCATTACATTTAGCCTTGATGCTCCATGTTGTAGTCACTTCCCCAAAGCCCAAACCATGAACTTAGAAGACATCCAGACATAAACCATAGCACCTACCTTCAAGGGGATAGCTTTCTGTTAGGAGGAAGGGCACATGGCAGAGGCAGACCGACCTAAGAAGATCACATGACATCATGCAACTGACAAAACTAAAGGGGGATGGGCAGTGTCAAGAACACCAGAGAGGAGTTGTGGCCTCTTAAGAGGCATTCGTTTCCTTGGGGGTTTCTTCTGGCTGATTAGATGTAGCTCATGATCTGTGGTCAGTGCTGCCGTGAGCACCTGAATCCCTGGGGTGGTCTCATCATAAGGCAGCAGCTGTTCCTTGCCCCACCCCCGGGCCAGGCAGCTGCTAACTAGCTTGGTTTATTCCTCTTCTTTGTATTTTGTTTGTTTGTTTTGGTGCTTTTTAGACAGGGTCTCAATGTAGAGCTCAGACTGCCCTTGGACTCACAATTACCCAATGTGGCTTCAAACTCACCACGATCCTCCTGCTCCAGCCTCCCAAGGACTGGATTACGGAAAGACACCACCATGCCTAACTCCTTTTCTAGAGTCTTCCTTTCAATATCCTCCCTTCTTAGTAGAGAAAGGAAAATGTTAGTTTAAATTCAGTCTAACTCAAGGTATAAATCTGTATAAATTATTAAAAGATCAGTCATTAGATTAGTTGTCTTTGTGTCACTGAAACAAAATATCTGACATTCACAATCTAAAAGAAGAATGTCTTTTGACTCACAGTTCCAGGGGTTTAGTCCATGGTTGGCTGCCTACAAGGTAAAAGCATCATGGCACAGGAAAACCCTCACTTGTGGCTGGAAGCAGAGAGACCAGAAGAAGGGACAGTGGGAGAGATGCACCTTCCAAGTGCATCGTGACTGACCACCCCCTCTGAGCCCCCTCCTCATAGGCCAGTGAACTGTGAACTCCTCAGTGATTGATCAGTGGAGGAGGTTAATGCTCACATGATCCAGTCCCCTTCTGAAAGCCTCAGCTCTGAACACGTGAGGCTTTTGAGGGATACTTTAGATCTAAACCATTACAGACAGTCATTACTCCTAAACCTGAAGAGAGACGTTCCCTTTCTTTATCCAGATTTCATGTTTTAGAAGACAGGAACTAAATCTCATCTCATTAAAACTTCCCCTCAGTGCCTGATTTGCATGGAATCAGCAGGTACAGCTCTCCAAAGCAGGCTTTGAAAACAAATAGGTTTTATTTTAGATCCTGAATTTGGCAAATTCTTCACCTTCCTCAGCCTCAGCTTCCTCACTGGTAAAATGAGAATATCCCCTGCCTTGCAGGGTGGATGTGAGGATCAGAGAGATTGAACCAGAAGGTTTGAGCATAGGCCAGAATATTAGGGACCCTCGGAGACAGTTACTGTAGTCTCTTGAGGCCAGTAACCAGGAAGAAAACCCAAAATGAAGAGTTTTTAATGATGGAGCCTACCTGCCTACCATAGTATAGCTCACCTCTCTCATGTTCCCTGAGGGCTACAAGAGTAAATCTCCAACTCTCTGGAAATGTTTCAGTACCACAGGAAAATACCATTGGCTCAATCTTTTTCGTGTGTCTGTCTGTTTTGTTTTTGAGATAGGATCTCACCATGTAGTCTACCCTGACCTTGAACTGTGTGTAGCCCAAGCTGGCCTGAAACTCATGTCATCCTCCCGCCTCAGCCTCCCAAGTGCTGGGATTATAGGCATGCACACCACACCTGGCTTGCTCAGTCTTCACATTCAAAATGTGAAACTGAAATTACAGTGTAGTGGTTTTGCCTATTGGGTTGATAATACTGGGTTGATGAGTGTGTGAGGAGAGTGTATTGTCCTAAACTTAAGTAGGAAATAAACAGTTGAACAGCCTGTTGAAGGTCAGTTTGATAGCACGTAGCCCAGTGATGGGCCACTTGTCTGTTGTGCAGCAGGCCCTGGGTTCAGTCCTCAGCCCCCAAATAATAAAGTTTAAAGGAATACTTTTTAGGCTAAAGAACTCTACTTAACGGAAGGATCCACCTCTTAGAAATACCAACACAAATACACAAAGATGCCTTCCGAAGTACTTTCTGTAATAGCCACTGAAAATGATTTTAACATCCATCAGTTGGAAGGTGATCAAATCAATGTGCACATGTTGGGAAAAGTTCAGAGAGATCTAGAGGAACCTTAGTAGCGACTGCTTTTAGAGTAGAATGGGGAAATGGAGGAGATTTGTACTCTTAATACATACTTCTGCAATACCTGAAATTTTAAAGTTGGCACGAATAACTTTTCACGCTGGTGGGAGAAGTCTGAATGTGGTCAGCTTCTGAACAGGCAGTGAAGCGGGAGGGTAAGTGAAAGTGGAAACTGTTTCGTGTTGAATTTCCTTTCCTTTCTTTCTCCTTTCTTTCTGCCCTTCAGTTTCCCCACCCTCACTCCCATCAGAACTGCAAAAGGACTTTCTCGATGATGACTCACTATGCCTGTTTTGACCTTTTAGTGACTGTGGCTAATTGATTCTGAGTGTAGGGGATCTACATTCGGTTTGTGTGGTTACTATTTATCATGGAGAGAGATTTTCAAGATAGCATTACCAAATTGTGCCTTTTGTACAACTTCTTTTTTGATCTCCTGCTCAGAGCTGGTCCAGTGACTCTGAGCTCGATGTTGAGCCCAGGCACTGACAGATGCCTGTCCCAGCCTGAGGGGCTTAGATTCTTCTGTGTGACGGAAGAGAACTGTTACAAGAAGCACCTGCTTGTATTATCTCCTGAACTCACAGTCCCAGAGGAATACAGACTCTTCAGCCTCTTCTCTTCTGAACCATGTGGCAAATTTCAGGAACTCAGTACTGAATCCTGAACTAGGTGGAACACTCTACTTGGTCAGGTCTCAAGGAGTCCTTCCAACTGTAAAATGGGATACCCAGGGTAGCAGGGCCCTGGTCTTAGAAGGAGTGTAGCCATACTGGCCCAATGCTACTGTTTTTTAATGCCTGTCTATGACATACTCTTCTCCTTGTGTCCTTCAGGATGGGGGCCACGTCCACTGGAAACAAGGCGAGCTCAAGCATGGCTCATTGGAGCTGTCTTCCCGCATGAGTTGGGCCTGTTCTGTGCTTATGCCGTGGTGTACTTGGTGTCTGGGTCATGCAGAGTAGACACCTTCGGCAGTGTATGGAATTAGCCCCCATCCAGTTTTCTTTAGCCTGTAGCATCGAAGCAGTGGCTGGTAACAATGTCCTCTCGTTCTTGTGAACATGTGATTTACGCTCTGTCAGCCACAGGAAGCTGCTCGAGAGAACCCGCCCAGGCCTGCTGCTGACCCTTTGATGGTTTGTTTTCTCCTTGTTCAGCGGTCCATTAGCTTCCACAGCAAGAACCGCCCCGACCTCTTTGGGTCCCAGCCCTGGTCCAGAAATGCCACCTCCTCAAGCACGAAGCGGAGAGACAGCAAACTGTGGAGTGAGACCTTCGATGTGTGTGTTAATCAGATGCTTACAGCCAAGGAAATCAAACGTCAGGAGGTAGGCCTGGGGCCCTGGGGGCGGCCTGTGCATCCATCTCAAAGCTGCAGATGAGGCCAGAGACTTCAAGGTCTGCCTTCACTTACCAGATCCCTTCTTTGTGCCTGTGTGGGAAGGAACCTAGCACCAGCAGCCTTCTGGGCAGTGTGGCTTCCCTGTGAAAAGAAACTGATGTGAATATCTGAATGTACAGGATGTTGAAACCAAGTGTCTACTTAGAATTTTGAAATTCCCAGAAACAGGCCCTTTAGTAAGGTTTAGATGCAACTTCTAAAATACTTTTAAATGGTCTACCTAGAGAGCTTTGGTTTGGCTTTGTGGAATACTTCCTTTCTGTGGAGTACAATTAATTTCATTGCCTATATCAATAACCCAAATGGCTATGGTGATAGCACCCTTTATGGAGAGTTTGTTGTGTGCCAGGGTGGGCCCAGCACATCATATGGGCATCTTCTGACATTGTTGCGGTCTCTGTTTTATGGAGAAGCTTGGCTTGGCAAAAGGGTATTTGAAATTTTTCTAGATTCTTTGACTAAGTAGTTCTTTTCTAGGAGCCTTTCTACCAGGTTTACTTATTGTACACAAGAGAAAAAAATGTACGTGCAAGATTTCTCATCACAGTAATGGGTTTTTTTTTGTTGTTTTTTGAGACAGGGTCTCGCTTTGTAGTTCAGGCTGGCCCTGAGCTCACTTTGTAGCCCAGGCAAGCCTCAAACTCAGCAATCCTCCTGTCTCTGCCTCCTGAGTGCTGGGATTACAGGCGTGAGCCACCATGCCCAGCACTGTGGTATGTGGTATTGATGGCTGGTGGGTGTGAGTCACCACGCCCAGGATTGTATGTGGTTACTGGGGATCAAACTCATGACCTTGTGCCTCCAAGGCAGGTGCTATAACCACTGAGCTAAATCTCTGGCCCCACAGTAATGATTAAAAGAGTATTAATTTAGAGTGAATCTATACATCTGTTACTAGGAAGTGGTCTAAATACCTGAAGTACTATATAGCTGTGAAAACACTTGAAGAACTGATACATATGTTTGGCTAAGTGGATAAGGAATGATGCAACTTAGGAGGCCATAGAGTGTGTATAAGCATAGTAAAAAACCGTATGTGTGTGTTCTCCTGTGAACTGTGCAGTATTTCTGAAGGATCCCCAAGAAACTGACAACCATGTTGCCTCCAAAGGTGACTTGAAGAGGGAGAGGAGATGGCAAACTTTTACCATATGCCTATTTGTGCACTATAAATTGTGTACCATATAAATGCATTATCTACTTAATCATAAAACCTTTAAAAGTGCAAAATGTCTTGAAAAAAATTTTGTGAAGACATATGGCAGAATCTTAGCAATGGCCCATGTGATGTTGTGAAATAATATATTTGGCCTTGGTCCGTATTTCCTAGCATACAGCTCTTTATATCTTTGAGTGATGTTTTGTGTGCTAGTGAGTTCACCGATGCCTGCCAGCCCTTCCTAGCATCAAGTTGGGGGCTGATCACCTGGGGAGACCAAGGCAGGTTTAGAAGGATGAGTTTTTCTAGTCATGCTCCCTAACTTCTGGAGCATGGGAAAGATCTGAAGGTTAAATGGATAAGACTGGCCGGTGGTGTAATCCATCATGCCAGTGAATTAATGTCTCCATGGAAACCTAAAAAGACAAGGCTTGCAGAACTCTGAATAGCTGAGATTCTTGGGAACCATGGAAGTACCATGTCCCCCATATCTTACCCTATTCTGTTTAAGTCTTTGTAAATCTACCCTTTGTGAAATAAACCATTAAGATAAGGGTTGCAGGGCTGGAGATTTAGCTCAGTGGTTCCAGCACCTGCCTAGCAAGTGTAAGGTCCCTGGCTTGATCCCCAGTAACCACATACTACAATATTGGGCATGGTGACTCACGCCCACTAGCAATCAATACCACATACCACAGTGCCGGGTGTGGTAGCTTATACTTGTAATCCCAGCAGTCAAGAGTCAGAGGCAGGAGGATTCCTGAATTTGAGGCTTGCCTGGGCTACATAGTGAGCTCAGGGCCAGCCTGAACTACAAAGCAAGAGCCTGCCTCAAAAAAAAAAAAGGTAAACGTTGCCCTGTTTTCAAATAATCCAAATTAGGAGGATCAATCAATCCAAATGAATCCTAAAAAGGTGGCTATGGGAACCCTAATCTATAGGCTGTTGACCAGAAACACAGGTGAGACATTTTAGTGGCACCTGAAAGGGGCTGTAGTCTTGGGAAGTGAGCCCTCAATTTGTAGAATTCGATGCTGCCTCTCAGGAGATAGTGTCAGAACTGAATTGGGACACCTGGTGGAATCCTCTGCAGAACTGACTGCTTTCCTGGTATGTGAGGAAACTCCACAGGTTGGATATCAGAGTGGATCTGAGTGAGAGCATAGGAGAAACTGAGTTTGTTATTCTGATAGATTCAGTCTTCTTTATGCTTCTCTGTATTTTCCTAGAATACCTAATAAACAGTGTAAATGTACAACCTGTACAGTTTGACATAAAAACAAAATGAAGGAAGAAGGTAGCAAGAGGGAAAGAAGGATGTATTCTATAGATGAGTTTGTTTATTCTATAGATGAGTTTGTTAAGGCATGGTGAGCACAGCAAGCCTGGTAAGTTATAGTCAGGATTTGAACCTGGTCCTGTCCTATGCAAAAGCCCAGGGTGTATTTCCTATTATGTGTCTATGGTTTTCTTTTCCTGGCGGCCACATTTGGTGAGACAGGTAAGTGAGCCATAGTAAAACAGATGGTCAAGGAAATCTTAAGGAAGACACACATAAAGCCTTGCACAGTATTTTGAACCAACCCATTTGCTGGTTTTAAGAAAATACCCTACAATTATGTAAGTGCCACCATCAGAGGCAGCTGATTCTTCGTTACGCAGTACACCCCTGTACTACTTTTGCAACTTTTTGTGTGAGTTGGTAATTATTTTGAAATAAAAAGATAAAATAGAGTGCCAAAAGGCCTGGGATTTAGCTCAGTGGGGCTGTGCCTGCCGGGCAAACACAGGGTCCTGAGTTCGATCTCTGGTACTGGGGAAATTAAAAAAAAAAAGAAGAAGAAGAAGAATGTGAAAAACCATGACCTGGGGCTTTCCTGGTCCTCCAGTATGAAAAAGAAATGCCACAGTCCCCAAGCTGTACCACAAACTTCTACTCCTTTAGTAATATAAGCATTTAGAGTTCTAGATGCATCTTACCTTTACATTATGGTGGCTGTTAAGGTAGCTGAATTAGGGCTGGAGATTTAGCTCAGTGGTTCTGGCGCCTGCCTCGCAAGCACAAGGTCCCGAGTTCAATCCTGGTAACCACATACAATGCTGGGCATGGTGACTCACGCCCACCAACAATCAATTAGCAATCAGCACCAGTTACCACAGTGCTGGACGTGGTGGCTCACGCCTGTCATCACAGCACTTGGGAGGCAGAGACAGGAGGATTGCTGAGTTCGAGGCTTGCCTGGGCTACATATTGAGCTCAGGGCCAGCCTGAACTACAAAGCAAGACCCTGTCTCAAAAAAAAAAAAAAAAGATAGCTGAATTAGACTAGTCCATTTATATACTCTTGCACACGGCCAGCTCCTGTAATTTTATTTGTTATACCTAGTGGGTCTGGGAAGTACTTTAGAAGGAATTAGCTTTACCAGGTTTTATTTAGAGTGATAAAATGTTGGCAGCTTTCTGCAGTCCCATCCTTAGGACAAGTGGATGATAAGAATAAAGCTTTCTACTGAGATCTGTCTTAGGGGAGCTGGAGGGAACCAAACCGCTATCGCCCTG
Organism: Thryonomys swinderianus; assembly: GCA_004025085.1. Classification (NCBI taxonomy): domain Eukaryota; kingdom Metazoa; phylum Chordata; class Mammalia; order Rodentia; family Thryonomyidae; genus Thryonomys; species Thryonomys swinderianus. The sequence goes on along the minus strand of PVIC010003470.1, from coordinate 7,061 downwards.
TTACTGAAATTGCCGGGCCGGGCGTGGTGGCTCACGCCTGTAATCCCAGCACTCGGGAGGCAGAGGCAGGAGGATTGCTGAGTTCGAGGCTTGCCTGAGCTACATAGTGAGCTCAGAGCTAGCCTGAACTACAAAGCGAGACCCTGTCTCAAAAACAAAAAAACAAACAAACAAAAAACATTACGACAGAAATTGCCGGGTCCATTACTGAGAAAAGATCCTGATTTCTTGGATTGCTCCTCATCACAAAGATGGGGAACGCATGGCTCAAACTGTATTTTCCCTAACACAGTTCTCTCTTGTTCAGCTTCGTCAATGATCTGTGACATGAAAAATGTCTTGTTGGATTAGAAACACATGGAAGCCCTTTCTCCCACAAATCCAGAAACCTGTTATCCAGAAAGCTTACAGTATCTTGCCTTTGCAGGTTTTTGCTGGTAGAGGGTTTTGCTTCACATTAATTTAACTTCTTGAGTATACATTTTAAGTACTTAAAGATGTGGAGCTGGTCATGGTGGCACTTCTCTATAATCCCAACACCCAGAAGGCTGAGGCAGGAGGATTGCTTCGAGTTTGAGGCTAGCCTGGGGTACATAGTGAGTTCAAGGCCAGCCTGAACTATAGAACAAGACTGTCTTTAAAAAAAAAAAATGAGTAAATGGGCCAGAGGGTTAGCTCAGTGGTTCTGGCACCTGCCTCGCAAGTGCAAGGTTCTGAGTTCGATCCCCAGTAACCACATACAATGCTGGGCATGGAGACTCATGCCCACCAGCAATCAACACCGCATACCACAGTGCCGGGGCATGGTGGCTCACGCCTGTAATCCCAGCACTCGGGAGGCAGAGACAGGAGGATTGCTGAGTTCGAAGCTTGCCTGGGCTACATAGTGAGCTCAGAGCCAGCCTGAACTACAAAAGCGAGACCCTGTCTCAAAAAAAAAAAAAAAAATGAGTAAAGATTTGGATATTTTTAATACTAGAATTGGAGCTCAAAGGAGAGTTCATTAAATACTCCTTTTCTTACAGGCAATCTTTGAGCTTTCTCAAGGTGAAGAAGACCTGATAGAAGACTTGAAATTAGCAAAAAAGGTAAATGAAAATCCAGCGATTGTTTGAGTCGCCTCATATTTTCTTCCCTCTGAGTAATTTCACAATCTGAAGACAATGTTGTATGAGCCCTCTTTGTGACTAAGAATCAGAAATTCAGAAGAATTTGCAACCACAAACCCCACAGTGGGGGAAATGGCTCCAAACAAGAAGGAACAGCACCTCTCTGCACCTAACACCTGCAAGGCTCTGTGTCTGCGTGTTTTTGGTGCACCTCAAAGAATACATCAGTTTCAATGAAAAGGTCTCTGCAGGAGCCCAGTTATGTGTATTACCCTGTCCTAGAAATCTCACACGCAGGGCCCCTTTTCCCCTTTCTACAAGGGAAAACATGTCTGACACTGGAGCAGTGTGTTAGATATAAAGATTCTTGGATCTCAGAGATAGATAAGACCAGCTGCACACTATCAGAAGGCAGGGTTTTTGATATGGAAATTGGTTTTTGGTTGGTGGCTGAGTGCTAGGGGTAGAGCCCAGAAACTTAGGTAGGCTAAGCCTATGTTCTGCCTCTGAGCTAGAAATTTGTTTTTTAGTCAACAGTATGTGGAAGGAGAGGAAGAAGATCCAGGCCTTGGCAATAAACTTTCCTCCAAAAACTTTTCCATTACCCTGCATGGTTTAGAGGCTTAATCCAGGGACCAACATCTGATATTCACTGCTTTCTTAAGACAGTCATGGAGTTGAAGGGACACTTTCCTTTTTTGAAGGATCCTTAGCCCAACTTTCTACAAATATGAAGGGACACCTCTGGCATTCCTGAAATAGCCATTCAAGCTTTCCTTGGATACAGCCAAGAAACTGGATGTTGATTGTGAGCTGTATATAAAATATACCAATAAAGAATTCAGTTAAAGGGCCGGAGAGTTAGCTCAGTGGTTCTGGCACCTGCCTAGCAAGTGCAAGGTCCCTGGTTTGATCTCCGGTAACCACATACAACAATACTGGGCATGATGACTTAACAGTACCACACACCACAATGCTGGGCGTGGTGGCTTATACTGGTAATCTCAGCACTCGGGAGGCAGAGGCAGGAGGACTTCTGAGTTGGAGGCTTGCCTGGGCTACATAGTGAGTTCAGGGCCAGCCTGAACTACAAAGGGAGATCTTGTCTCAAAAAAAAAAAAGAATTCAATTAAAAAAAAAAAGAAACTGGATGTTAGGGCTGGAGGAGGAGGAGATCTAGGAGAACTAAAAGGGAGATATTTAATGCTGGAGGACATCGTGGTGTTCTTAAAAAGTCTGATCAAGGGCCGGAGGGTTAGCTCAGTGGTTCCGGCACCTGCCTCGCAAGCACAAGGTCCTGAGTTCAATCCCTGGTGACCACATACAATGCTGGGCGTGGAGACTCATGCCCACAGTGCCGGGGCATGGTGGCTCACGCCTGTCATCCCAGCACTTGGGAGGCAGAGACAGGAGGATTGCTGAGTTCAACACTTGCCTGGGCTACATAGTGAGCTCAGAGCCAGCCTGAACTACAAAGCGAGACTCTGTCTCAAAAAAAAAAAAAAAAGGTCTGATCAAAATTGAATGTATGTGTTTAAGAATTATTACAGTAAAACATGAATTGCCGTTAATGTATCTCAAAACTCTAGCTTGAGCTTTGCAGAGACTTACCCCATTTTTCTTGGAACTTTCTGAAGCAGTTCTGGAAGTACTATTTCAGAGTGTCTTTATGAGTTATGAATATATATATATATGTTCTCTTAGAAGCCATATAAACATATATATATGTGTGTGTGTATGTGCCATATAAACATATATATATATATATATATATTATGAATGCTGCTGCCAAGTGCCATTGTCTGAAAGGCAGGCTCATACAAACATCACAGTGTAACTTCATCCACCTTAGCAGATCTGGCAGCATATGAGCTCTGGCTCTTCCCTGAAATCAAAAGGACCAGCAAAGGTAAAGGTTTTGAATCCATGTAAAACTTCGAAGTAGCCAGGAAAAACACAACTAAAATAAGTACAAGTTCCCTATGATGAATGTGGTCATAATGTATTTCTGAAATGTACCACTTAATGGAAAAAAAAAAAAGACCACAACTAAAGACACAAAAAGAGACTTTTCAGAACTGATTCAGAAAAGTGGCAAGAACAGTGGGATGAGTACATTCTAAATGGGTGGAGGAGAACAGTGGCCCTATACCTGCCTCATAAGTGCAAGGTCCTGAGTTTGATCCCCGGTGCCTGGGGTGAGGAAGATTCCCAAATCTAAGTACCCTCAGACAATTCATGGCCGTTCATTGGCCCATAGTGATCCTACTTTCCCAAATTTTAGTTTTTTCCTTTCCACCATCTTTACCCATCATCCTCCAGGCCCCAACTAAAATCTTAACTCTTCCTTCTTCAATGTTTATTGCCTCCTCTGTGACAAACAGCCCATTTTCAAAACCTCCTTTAGCTACTCCAGCTTTCATTTTTCTTACCCTCTAAAGCACTTAATTTGATAATTTTCTTTTACCATGTTTTCCTGCTGTTAATCTTGAACTGCTTTTTGAACATATATTTCATTTTCTCTGCATTTAAAAAAAACTTAATTATCATAAAACTCCTTGACCACAAGTGCTGTATCATATGTCTTTATAGTTCATCACAGAGTGCTGGTAAAACTGTATTTTTGTTGTTTAATTGCCTTTAATAGAAAAGAATAGGATTGGCAGAGGTATTTTTCCTCTGCCTTAAATCAAAAATAAAATATATCAATTGCTTTTTCTTGTCTTTATTTTACATATATACTCATTGAGAAAGAGCTTGGTGGTACCTAATTTTGAATACAGTGAGAGTTTTGAAGGATCTTTTTGATTTTTAAAACACTGTACCAGTCAAATTTGCTCTAAACCTTGGATTTGTGCTCCAACCTAAATATATGATATACTAAAATAAAGCTTTGCAGGGCTGGGATGTAGCTCGTGGTGCCACACCTGCCTGGCAAGGCCCAGGTCCTGAGTTCAATCCCCAGTGCCACAAAAAAAAAAAAAAAGAGAGAAAGAGAGAAAAGCTTTTCAAAAATCTGCTTTGGTTTATCAGCAGCCATAAAAGATTCAAAATGGTACTGGATTCTTCTCTCTTCCAGCCACAGCTGTCTGCTGTTTCTGCAACGTTATGGGAGTTGTTAGCTAGTTTTTAGGTTTTGTGTTTTTGTTTTTAATGATGTAGTTCTCTTAGAAGCCATTTGTATGCAACAGCTTTCTCTGATGTTAAATATTTGTGTCCATCTTATGTCCTCCTTGTGTAGGCCTATCACGACCCCATGCTGAAACTCTCTATCCTGACAGAACAAGAGCTGAATCAAATTTTTGGAACACTGGACTCTCTAATTCCTCTACATGAAGGTATAATTTTATTCCCAGGATGGGTTGTGGATTCTAACCCTAATTATGTTCTTTTATAACAAGTCACTAATTATGTAATAATGTGACTAACCCACAACCTACTTGTAGGCCTGCTCATTTGAATGCATGATGAAATAAGCATTCTGTTTGTTTTTTGCCAGAGCTCCTTAGTCAACTTCGTGATGTTCGGAAGCCTGATGGCTCAACTGAACATGTTGGCCCCATCCTCGTGGGCTGGGTAAGAACAGTTCTCTGCTTTTGGTTGAAGATTAATTTTAGTTAATGTAGATGGAGTTCCACGTAGCTAGGCATTCCTTATTGGCAACACTAGTTTCACATCAGAAAGGAAAAAAAAAAAGCAAATTTGGGATGTGTGTCTTCAAAGCATGAAAACAAATTTTCTTTATTACAAGTCTAGTACATTTAAGGATAACACATACGAATTTTATAATAAAGTAAGTAAAAACATGCATGAAACTATTATTAATTCCACATCAAATAAAATTAGATAATCTTGGGTTCAAGCCAGTTCTCATTATAATTATCACTACTTCTAATCTAATAAACATTGGTTGATATATTCTTGTTCATCATACAAAAAGCTTTTCAGGTTATTAAAAATCTCACGGTCAAAGTGTAGTTTCATAAATAACAAGTACATGCTGGTAATGTTTAGTGATCTTAGGTTCCTTCATAAGAGAGCTGGGTATATAACGGCCTCCATCCCAAAATAGCCCATTTTTCACCCCCTAAGTTGTGATCTTAGATTTGACACAGATATTTATGGTCCTTAAACTTTATGTCTGTTCCATTGGGAGCATAATATTGTTCATGTTAATTTATTTTAGGCATGACATACATTCTCTACTTTGCCATGTCCCTACCACTCCCTCTTCTGTACATTTCCGTTTCTTTTTGCAAGTACTTAGGAGTTCTGCCCCAAAGACTACTTTTATGGCCTCTTCCAGGTAGAATTAGTCCTCTCATCCCTCAGATCTACCATGTATTCTAGGAAAATAGGAAATACCAGGACAGCTAGTGTTAGAGATCATTTCCCTGCTTGGAGAGTATCGTGAAGGTTATAAGTCCTACTACTGCTATGTAAATCCTTTCTCTGGTTATATTTATATTTGAACCTTCCTAACATGCCCAGTTCCAATCAGTGCCAAGTTGGTGGCATAAAATTTTAACATTGATCTCTTCTTCTTCTCCATTATTATATTGATCCAGAACCTTTGAAGTTTTCATGACTTAGCTAGATTTAGTTCAGGAGTCAGTTTTAGCACTGAATCGGAAATATCCCAAGGGTATCTGAAAGACAAGTAATGTTCTGAGATGAATAATTTAGAAAAGGTACCTTAATATTTCAAGAGAGATCATTTGTCTTATACTTTTGACTTTCACTTTATTATGAGCTCTCGTGGATGTTTTAAGTTCTTTAACTCACAAAAATCTCCTACCACAGAAAGCCAGACACCTGCAGTCAGAGAAGTTTTAATGACCACAGAAGGTCAGGCTCAGTCTGTCTGTCTTTTTCTTTTTTTTTCCCTCAGTCTGTCTTAAATATGCTGAGTGTATAGCCTGCTTCTGTCAGAAGTGATGGAGGCAGTGAGGCTGCACTCCAGAATTAGCAGGATGATTGCTAATGTTAGCAGGATGTTTTTTTGTTTGTTTGTTTTGCCGTGTCCAGGATCGAACTCGGCCTTTTGTGTCCAAGCTTGGCGCAGTACCAGTTGAGCTAAATCCCCAGCCTTATTGCTCTGTTTTTGACAAGATAGTGTACAACTGTGTGGTTCCCTTCAACATCAAATGCACATTGTGAGTTTATATCAGAAGCAGAGTTGGAGGCATTTGCTTTGTTACTTTTTCTGAGATAAAAGTTTGTCGCTTTTATCAGGGAATTGGTTTGATCTGTGGGCAGCTTTTGCCGTCTCTTTCTGTGCATGCCCAAACGAAGAGTGATCATGACAGTCTATTGTCATCTGGATCCTCCAGGCGTCAAATGGGGTCTTGCAGCTTGAAGAGCAGCCTAAAGTTAAACAACCAGCCTGTTGTTACCAGACTTCGTGAGAAACGGCCCTTATTTCTCAGTCCCTCCATGCTGTTAGATGTTTTCCCTCTTTTAACTGCAGATGTGTGTGTGCGAGTGGGAACTGTAAACCAAGGAATACATCTGTTTGAGTTCTGGTCTTCTTTTAAGAACAGAGTAAACATCTTGGTGGACTTTGAATGAGAAAAGTCAGAGCCCATTCGACCCATGAAAAATTGATTTATTTCCCCTCTAAAGGAAAAAAAGTGAAAAAAAACCTTTTAAACAAGTAAGCCACCCAAATGGGGTAGCAGTGGCCAGTCCTTTTGACCTCAGAATGAATCAGTAACTTCTACTTTGAAGACCTTAAACAGAGTGGTTGCTTTTTTCAGGGTACCACCCTGGTTACTGAGGCAAAGGCTCCCCGGCCCTGATACCCTCCCCTGTCTGAGCATGCCTTCCCCATTACAAAGGAACAACTCCTGAGCCACTTAACTCAGCAACAAAATAATTTATACCCTCTCTGAGACAGCAAGTTCTCAAGTTGATTTGGATTCTAATGAAATTTTAATTCCTAAGAGAGGG
>PVIC010003469.1:0-68800 GCA_004025085.1 Thryonomys swinderianus | reverse complement strand
CCCCCCTCCGCCTGCCCGCACCTGCTCCCGCGCTGGGCGAGGCCCCAGGCGACTGGACAAGAGTGCCTCCCAGAGTGTCGGTGGTGCGGACATCTTAAGAGCATGTTTGGAAAACTAAGAGCTAAGAGTGTAGTAAGTACTGACCGACTGGCTTTGCTTTCTATATAAAACTTTATATTACACATATAATGTATATATTTGTATTTGTATATGAAGTAAGAGGCTGTTTAAAGAGAACTATTGAGTAAATAGCAGCGTGAGGAATTCACAAGCCCAGCGCAGTGCGGACCGAAGCAGGTGAACAAAGCAAACGTGGGAGCCCACCGTCGGCGCGGGCGCCGCGGGCACTAAAGGCTCAGTGGACACTGAGGAGCTGCCTCGGCCTGCCCGTCCGCCTTGCACGCAAGCTGGCGCGTCCCGCAGAGACACTCAGGAGGTCAGACTCCCTGGGCGCTCAGCGCCCCAGACAGTACTTGGCTTCGCCCCACCGCACAGCAGCCGCCACAGCACTTGGTAGAACAGCGTGAGAACAGCGCCAGGCAGGCTGCCCGAAGGACAGAGAGGAGCCCGCTCCGCGTCCCGCGTGCCACGGCCAGCAGTCGGCGCCCGCGCACTCTGCTGCCCGCCTCCGGCCTCACCCCGCACGCACCTGTCTCCCCTCTGCGGTCTCTGACGCAGGGCACTGGGCTCCATTCTCTCTTGCGACTGGCGTTTGCTGGACGAGTGAGGGAACCTGTGGAAACCACCTGAGTTTCCCAGGGCTGCGGCACCGGGCTCGCCACCTTGGCCGGGACGAAACGCGGCTCTTCGGCACGGCTCCTTCCCAGGCTCAGCCCTCACGAAGAGCCTGGCTCCGCCCCTGACACCCAGTCTGGCCGACGAAGCTTCCCAGGACTGCAGTTTCCTCAGCTGCGAAGTAGCAGAGAGGCAGGACGCCGCCTGTGAGGCTCGGTGCAGACCAGACATGACCCAGCGCACCAACAACCTGCGCGTGTCTGCCACGCTCCGTTCCCTCACCAGACCTCGCTGCGTCATTACTGCCTCGATGTCGGTCACGACCGGCTTCCCGATGCCCATCCAAGAAACCATCAGTTCATCCACCAGTTACCAAGCCCAACATCACATTCTTAAAGCGAAAAGAAGAAGGAAAAACAAAGCCTTTGGCTTGTCCAGGGGCAGCATCTGCTTGGCCCAATGTGCTCTTCAAGTGACAGAACCGTCATTGGGGCCCCGAGGCACCTGGGAACGGAGGCAAGTGGCTTCCAACCTGCGCACAGAACCCGCAAAGCGTCCTGTGTCCACATGACCCCACTGGCACAGCGTGTGAGTGAGGTGCCCACTCTGTCCTCCCTTTCCTCCAGACACGGGCTCGTCCAGTTCCTGTGAAGTCGGAGCAGGGCCTGGCCCAGCTGGTCACCCATAGACGGCCCAGACCCCGTTTCTCTGGGACTCCGCTGCTCGCTCAGAGGCCTCTGATTACATTGAGCCCAAACCAACTGCCTAGGAAGGAAGGGCTGGGACTGCCCAGAGGTCCAGAGCAGCTCTAAGGTCAACACAAGGGACACGCGTCAAGGTGCTGACACATTGGACGCTGAATGTGGGCCTTCCGGTGGCTTCTGTGAGTCACGGCTCGTGGGCCCGGTAAGCCCTGCTGGGCTCGGGTTTGTGGAAAGGGCTGTGTTCCCTGCAGCTGCCCCAGAGCTCAAGCGAGGGACGAGGGACCAGGACTGCCCCTCCGTCCACAGCTGCCCTAGGTCCTTGACTTCACAACGTGGGGACAACTTCACTTGAAGACAGTTGTCACTGGTTCCAAATAATTACACAGGAAACCCACTGGTTCACCCGGAGCCCTCCTAGGAATGAACAAACTGAGCTCCACTGTGGTGTGGATGCTGGCTGAGCTGAGGCCGAGCTCACCCGGATGGACTGCGGAGAGGCCTGGCTCTCTGCCTCCCACCCCAAAACGCCCCAGCAAAGCCAGACAGGCACGGCCCGTGAAGTCTGGCTCAAGGTCCCCCTGACATGTGCCCACCTGCCCCGGCCCCCCTGCACTGGCCTGCCCTCTGTCAGTCCCACGCTTCAGACGCTCCACTCCAGACACACCTCACTCCACCTCTGACCTCCATGGATGCCAGTGATAGGGCCCCGTGAGCACAGCACCATCCCACCCCTGAGCACTTTGCCCGCGCACCGCTGCGGCTCTTCGTGTGCTCTCTAGCTACACCCTCCCCGGGAGTCAGGCCACCTGAGGGAGAGGGGAGCACCACAGAGCGTGAACCTGGGACATGAGTGCGTCACTTTAAAATCATCAAAAGCCACAACTGAAAGTTACACCTGGCCCAGCTATTTCCCTTCTAGGTCTCCTCCTAAAAGAGTTGAAGACACTACTACAGCGACGCATGCACACCCATGTTTATAGCACCACAACTTACACCAGCTACATCCTGGAAGTAGTCTGCGCCCATCAGCAGGGGGAAGGATAAAGAAAATGTGGTATTTATACATAATGGAGTGCTACCCTGCCATGGTAAGTGAGTCATTTGTAAGAAAATGAACGCTTCTTGAGACCATAATGTTAAGTGAAATAATCCAGACACAACATTCAAATATCACATGGTTCCTCTTCTATAAGAAACCCAAAGTATAAAGAGCAAAATGCAAGAGAGATCGTAGGAAGTAGGGAGATGGATGATTCTCACACGGGAAGAGGATGGGGGCAAAAGAGGGGAAAGAGGATTTTATAAAAGGAATTAAGATGTGTTATTAGTTGTACAAACTGCACACAAGGAATGTGACCAGTAACTATAAAACTGAAGACATGTACTAAAAAATAAAATGAAAGGTAAACATATATAAACACTGCTCTGGCCAATCAAGGTGCCCTGGCTAGTTTATTCTTGCCCCTAGTAATAATTAATGTCCCTCAGAATCAAGAGCCACGTAACTACAAACTGTTTCTCTGCTGTGAGCATTATAGGTGGTTTTTCTTCACAAATCTCAAGATGCATGATCGGTTTCCACACATGTGCCTCGCCTGGGAATCCCAGCCGCTGCCGGCAGTCAGCCCTTCGTCCTCCCACCGGGGAAGCTGCACAGTATGACAACCAGCAGGCTCCTGGGGCCATGTGATCGCCAGTGCTTGTCCCACACCTGTGCTCGTCAGCGATCTGGTTCCCAGGGCAGCCAGCTGCCCTCTCCGCCTCTTCACGCAGCCAGGGACACGGGAGACACCGGTCCTCTGAAAGGCAGCAGCGCAGCCCGAGCCAACAGCACTTTTCAGGTCTCCTCAGGGACAGGAACCGAGTTCTACAAAGGTGACACATTTTGAGATCTCCGGTCCTTACATCTACCCTCCCAAGCTCCCAAATTGCAGATTACAAAAATACATGAGGAAATATATGATAAAAACCCGCCCAGTAACTAAAGCTCACTTTGGAGACAGAAGCCACACGACAGCAAGGGGAGAGTGACAGAGGAACTTCCCCGGCTCCCAGGGGCCCAGGAAAATGAGACCCACAGGTCAGCCTGGGGCTCGTCTTCTGCCAACACGCTGGGAAAATCCCCACTTCCAGGGATGTGAGAGAATCAAACAGATATATATTCCCATTTTCACGGCACTGTCTCTGAACGAAGGAGAACTGCTACTGCTTAATCATGGTTTTGAGAGCTTCCGTCCTGCACAGGAGCCTGCTTAGATACATGAGTCTGAAGCTAGGGTATAAAGGGACCTTGTGCTACCCCCGAGGTAGAAGGGGATGGAAATTTTTCCTGTTTAGAATTATGATTATGTTTTTGATGCAGTGACTCCAGCCGGAACAGGGAAAATGTGCAAACTCCTGAAGACTTGCTATTCCACTGAGAGCTGGGAAGAACAGCCTGAAACCCAGCCAAGGAGAAAATTCCACAGGACGGAAGGAAAAGTCAGCGCATTGGCGGCACCGACAGGGGGACCGGGGCTCCCACGGGCTCAGGTCATGGCTGGGGGCCCAGAGGGCTGGTGGCGCCAAGCACAGGGAAGCAGGGAGCGCTCCCTGTGGGCCCCACACCTCTGGGGACACAGGACCCTCAGCAGGGGCCCCTGCCCATTGCCAGGGATCCCCTCGGCTCCACGATACACACTCGCAGCCTCGGCTGCAAAAGCACCAGTTGGCCAAGCTCCTTCTCGGCCTCCACTGTCCTCATCCAGACAGCTCTCAGCAAGACTCACACTCGCTGGCGGAGCCCGCGGCAGCTTCAGCCTGCTACCATCTCCTCTGAAACTCAAGCATTAGCGTCTTCTGCGCTGGCAATGGGACACCGAGTCTACGAAATATTAAATACAGAAAACTAGATTACAACAGCATCAGGGCTGAGCCAGCAGCCCAGGAGGGCTCCTGGTGCCCTGCAAGGAATCCTGGGAGGTGGCCCAGCCCGAGGTGGAGGCGGGAACCGGAGATGGGAGGGGCAGCCGCACCCCACAGGCTCCTCCCTAGACAGAATCCCCAGGAGCAGAGGCCCCGCCAGGCTCACTGCACACTGCTCCTTTCCCACATGATGGCGTGGGCTCTCTGGACCTCAGTGGTCAGCACACCTGGCACAGGTGACAGGGGACCCGAGGGGGAGGCAAACCAGGAGGGCCGCTGCTAGTGCCCCGGAAACAGCCTGATGTGTGGCTGTCCCCGGCAGCTCTTTGTCTGTAGACATTCCCGAGCCGTCGCCTTCTTCCAACACAACATATTATAATTTACACCAACACACACACGTTCCTCACACTCATGCACGCTAAGAAAACCATGACGTAGGAAAAAGAGTGACAGTATCTCCTTGATTTGCGCCGGTGCTGCCGGGCAGTCACCCGGACCACCGCGGCAGGTTCTAAGTGGGCAGCGGCGCTGTGCCCACACTGTCCACCACCGGGACCACAGGACCCCACACTTGGCCCCTCCTGCTGTCGACTCCATCTGACCCTTTTCACACACGTCAAAGCCTCGGTGTGCAGAGGGCGGTTTACGGCATGCACCACAAACCGGATCCAGACAGACCACGCCCTAAAGACCCTTCGGGCTCCTTCTCCAGCCTCAGAAAACGGGATTCCAATCAGGATTCACTGCACAGCCCCAAGAGAAGCGGATAAAACACTGTCAAGTCTCATTTCCGCCCACTGTGCTCATATCTGTCTTGCTGATGCTTAAAGAAATGCACGAATTCAGGGCAGCCAGAGAAGAGGTGGGCCGCTGGGCCCCGCAGGCAAGGGCGCACGCTCCTAAGTTCTATTTATTACCTATGAAAATCAAATAGCAAACACACCATTCAAATCTTCGTACGTTCATCAGAATCAAAGAGACTAACGGTACAATCTACCTTACAGCGTGGATCTGAAGACTAAGTCAGACCGGAAAGAGTCTAACCCAGCGCCCAACGCGCACTGGGTGCAGACCGAGGTCAGGGTACCCTGACCTCTGCTTGGCACTGCAGCTCCCACTGGGATACAAGCTTCATCCTCTCCTCCCCCCTCATCCCTAAGAAAGTCCCCGTATCTGTAATAAACTAAAGTGTTGACCGACTAACTCTGTGATGAGCAGAAGAGTCATGTGTCGGGATTTTCCCCCCACAAAGCTTTCAAGAAGCAACTGAAAGGTGTTCCTCCCAGCAATAATTATAAAATAAGTGGCAATTATTCTACTGAATAATTAGAGGAATGAACGCAAGTCCTATGTGTTTGCATTTCACACCATTAAGTATGGAGAAGATCAAATTAAATAAAAATAACACAAGGCGTGAAGGCCATATCTTTCAAAAGAAATAACAATTTTACAGGCTTTTAAGATCCTCCTTCCTTAACCTTGCAAATAGGAATTTTAAAAACCTCTCTGTAATAACTACATTACTTCTGCGTGCTGGAGTGAGGCCTGGGCCGTGACCATGGAGGGAGACTGCGGGGCTGGGCTGCGGGGTTGACAGCGGAGATGAAGTCGCTGCCTTAACAGCACCACTGGGGGGAGATGAAAACGGCCTTCTAGAACTTGATTAAAACTAAATTGAAAAAGAACATATTTGGCTAATATTGCATTAGACTAAAATATAGAAATGAACCCTAATACTCCCAGAATCTAATAAGGAAAAGCCATCTCAATTTCTAAACTTTGAAAGCATCTCCTTTAAATGCATCACAGATCAATTTACATGGTGCTTTTGCCAATAAGCAAAACCAAATCACAGGTTCCAATTGGCTTCTATTGGCAAATGTGAGAGCAAATGCTAGAAAATGCAATTACTGCAAACAAACTCCATTTTCTCCCCTCTGAAGGGACTTTCAGGGAATATTTTATTGCCATCAAATAATATTTCTGAAGGCATCAATACACAATTCTATTTTCTACCCGGAGCCCCCGCTCACTATATAATCTAATCCCCTCTACAGAGCATCTTGGAATTTAGAGAAGAGCCTATGAAAGGGGATATTACCTTGCACACAAGTCTGATGTCAATTTTAATAATTTGCACTCTGGACAGAAAGCTGCACAGAGTAAAATTTAGGATCCAATAAAATTGATTTTTTTCCCACTTCAGAGCTCAAAATTTTAATGAAGCATTTCAAGGATAAAATTTACAAAGAAATCTCTCAGGGAAGTTTATTTTGATCAATAGTGACAGTGATAAGAAAGAATAGAAAGCACATTTATTTCTTCTTCCATTTTTTAAAATTTTTCTTTGCCACTGAATGGCAATAATATCAACTAATAAGAACACTTAATCAGAGTGATTAGGACTTCGAGGGGGGAGGCGAGACCACCAGGTCCACGGGGACCCCCGGTCCGCAGCATCCTGGGGGTCACTGCTAGACCCAGTGCCACATCTCCCTTCCGGTGTGGCAGCACAGGTGTCTCGTAACCCTCTAGGAACGAAGCATTTCTGGGAGGTTCGTGATGTTCCTGGGACGGCAAGAAACCCGCAGTGGAGCTGGAAATCTACTTCACACTCTGCCCTGGACTTCCTTACCAGTAGGGAGACGAGGTCTCCCTGCAGTCCAGCCTGGCCCTGAACTCTCTAAGGAGCCCAGGCTGGTTTTGAACCCACAGTAATCCTCTTGCTTCAGGCTCCTGTGCCCTGGGATACAGGTGCATGCCCACACTCAGCTCAGTTTTGTTTTCCAGGGACCTAACCCCCAGCATCATAAATCCACCTACGGCTGGCTCAGTAAGTGCCTTTACACTATGCCTTCCTAAGTCCTTGCTTTTGCATGGGTAATAGGTGCAAGGCACAGCGCCCTTCGAAGCTGCTCTTCAGGTGAGTCCATTACTCGTTCTGAGAGGTCCAGGTATCGGAACCCTGTGGGAAAACAGTCTCCGTCTGCCACACACTGCACTCAGCAAAACAAAGGACGGCACCTTAGCTTTCTGCATCTGCTGTTTCTGGGCACCGGAAGTCAAGAGGCTACAGCCCACTTCATAAAACACCTGTCTTGGGAGACAGGGCCTTTACAAAGGTGATGAAATTAAAATAAGGCCGTTTGGAAAGTTCCTGACTCACCCTAGCTAGAGTCTTATGGATCCACAAGCCCCAGGACTGCACGGGAAAGACACAGCAAGGAGAGCCCTCCGCAAGGTCAGGGGCCGCAGGAGGAGGCAGCCCGTCCCGACCATGGACTTCACCCTCCAGAGCTGTGATAAAACAATGTCTTTTGCTCACCACACACTCTGGGTCTTGTTATGAAGCCCTAGCAAACTAACACATGCACCCCAAGGGCGACCTTTGCTTAGTTCCTCTTGCACTGAAGGCAAAACGCAGATCTACCAAAACGCAGATCTGACCATGCACAGCCCCAGGTGTGTACATACACACACACACACGCACACGCACACACGCACACGCATCCTTCCAGTCCACCCATTCCTCTAGCAGTGCCTACAAACCAAAGCCACACTCCCAGTGTAGGGCTCAGGCCGTGGTCACGTGGCCCCGGCTACTGCTAGTCCTCCCATGTATCCTGAGGTCTACGCTTGCCAAGAGCTCACAGGTCACAGGATGGGAATTTCTAGAGGCTCTCACTCCAAACTGACTGTGGCCCTCAGGACAGTTTAGACTACATGCTACTCATCCTCGTTAACCCAGTAAGCTTCAGTAAGTGTCAAACGGATAAATGAAGGAAGACCCTTGCTGAGATCCATATGGGTATGAGTAGCAGGTACTCCAATGTTGGATTCAACATGGGCTGTGAGTATTCCAAATTCTGTTTTTATTTTCTTCCAAGATGTTGCCAGTTATATACATCCCAAGGCATACCATTCATCTGCTATTGAGAAACCAAGGGGACTTTTTTTTTTTTTTTGAGACAGGGTCTTGCTTTGTAGTTCAGGCTGGCCCTGAGCTCACTGTGTAGCCCAGGCAAGCCTCGAACTCAGCAATGCTCCTGCCTCTGCCTCCCGAGTGCTGGGATGACAGGCGTGAGCCACCACGCCCGGCACTGTGGTGGTATTGATGGCTGGTGGGCATGAGTCACCACGCCCAGCATTGTATGTAGTTACCGGGGATCGAACTCGGGAACTTGCACTTGCGCGGCAGGCGCCGGAACCACTGAGCTAAATCTCCAGCCCCTGGAGGGGACTTTTATACTTGGGAAATATCTTAGTGACTTTTCACAAAAGTGAAATTACCCAACAATCACAAGGTAAAGGACAAATGGTTTAATTTGGCTCACAGTCTGTGGAGGGCTCAGTCCCGAGCCAGCTGACTCCAAGGCGCAGTGGCGTCGCAGAGGAGTAACAGTCCACAGCAGTACAAGCAGAAGGCGGCAGGAAACAGCCTTCTTTCTATTCCATTTATTTTCCATCCAAACTACAAGCCTATTAGTGGGTGCTCACCACACTCAGGGTGGGACCTCCTATTACGCACGCCCAGAGCAAAGCGAAACCACTTCAGTTCTCACAGACCTTGAATCCTAGGGTCACACACCCTCAGTCCAGCCGCCTCGAAAAGCCCCACCTCTGAACGCAGGAGGCTCTGGGGGCATCTAGTTACAAACCATAATGGGGAGGCACAGGGCCACACAGATAACGTCGCCATTCCAGAGGAGAAGGCTATTGTGGCTGCGTGTTTTACACACTCACATAAGGCTCTTCCTGCCTTTGTTCCCAGGGTTCAGAGTCAGTAGCTGGAGTTCAGGGAGAGGCCACTCGTTATGTGGGATGGTACCTGCGTCTCCCCTTGGATGTACCCCTTCACCTGAAAGCTTTCTCCAGGGCCCCCCAGGCAAATCACTGCTATTCAGACAGCTGGCTTTGCAGAAGCCACTTTGTAAATACACCTGCTGCCCCGGCCCAAGCAGGGCACCTGTGTGCACCTTCCCAGGCCCCAAGTCACTGGGTCACATGGAAGAATCTGTGCTGATTTGTGTGCAGGGTCAGCTCTTTCATTTCCCACGGAAGAATCAGGGGCAGCAGGGTATTCCCAGCCTCATACTCTCTCGCTTGATGAAATCCCAGCCTCAAAGAGACCTCAACTGTTGCTTCTGTTGGGGGAAACTGAGGCTGGTGGGGTATGTGGATCTTGCAAGGTCACCCAGTGGTTCAGCAAAGCCTTACTTTACAGAGCAGCAAAGGCAGGGGCAGTTTTTGAGGTAGAGGAAATTCATTCGGTTTGCTCCACCAATCTAAAAATTTCAGGTCAGAGAAACTCAAGAGACTTCTGAAAACCATGCCTATGATCATGAACTCTGACTTCTAAAAGAATTTATTATTATCTCCAAGTATCATCCCATAACACCTAAGGTCTACAGTCATTTCCATCATGTTTCAGAGACTAGGAGTGAAAGAAATTTCACTCTTGGGATTGTTTTTAGCTTTCCTCTGTAACCTCTCCTAACAGAGTTCAAGAGTTTTTCTCTCCTTCGACATCTGTTTAGCCATCTTACCTGTGAACTGCGATCAGAGAGTAATTTCACATGACAGAAATGAGCTCTCTGGCCCCAACCACCTTTCTTCCAAACTTTTCTTTTGTCTCAGCTACTATTATCGAGACACCATTAATAAAACACATGGTAAAGATTCTTCAGGATGCCAGTATCCCAAATTTCACTTACCATTTTTCCATAAGCAGATAAAGAACTACGTTCCCTTTCTCAGCCAGTATGACACCTTTCTTCACTTCACACACAAAAGTGATTTCTGAAAGTTCATAGAAAAACTTCTTCTACATCAGTATTTCCTCATAAATGGGTTCATCCCAAATTGCACGTCTCTGAAATATCGGCCTTCAATTTTTACTGGGGTTATTCTCAAAGTGTGAGCTACAACCCAAATTGTTGATTCTGGGCGTATCTATGTGTCTGTGAATGTAGCACTGGAGCTTGAACCCAGAACCTCTACACTGAGCTAAACCTCCATCCCTTATTTATTTATTTACTTAGTCATTCATTCATTCATTCATTCACTTTTGAGATAGGCAGTACCCAAGGAGCTCAACTGCCCACACTGGGCTCAAACTTACTGTTCAACTGCCTCAGCTTCCCAGAAGGCTTGAATTAAGGTGCGCGCCACTATGCCCCACTCAAAATGCTGAAAAATGACTCAGATGCTGAACAATGACGGTCAAGTTTCTTTGGGGGAAAAAACAAAGCGAAAGTACTACTTAAAAAATTAAACTCCTTTGGAATGTTTTGACCACAAACTGGAGATTAGATATATTGGCAGGAAGAAAAACTATTTTTGTAGAGTTTAACATAATTCTCCAGAACTGAGACCTCCAAACACTTCTACTCAGACCTGTTTAGAATTTGTACAGTTGATATTTTACTGGGAACTCTGGCCAGATCTCAAATCTTTAGGTGAAGCGGCTCTTCCTCTCCAACTCTCTTGTGGCATATCACTTTCCACTAACATTCTCAGATTCACCTATTTTGTGATCTACCTCTCGTTTTTCTTTCTTTTATTTCCCTTTGGCCTATTTCAAATTTCAACCTGTTTTTCTAATCTATCATGCTATAAAAAGAAATCTCACTAAATTCCATTAAGTCTCATCAGCTCCAGGTCCTCACTAAAGTCAGGGTGAGACTGATCAGGAGCCAGGGTCTCCGAGCACCCACAGATGATCCCAGCAATACAGCATTCGGCAATTACTCCCTGGGATGCTGGGATGTGGTAAGCAGTTTGCTTGGTGATGTCTGAGAACAGTGACTCACAAACAGCAAAGGGCACCTGCCTGTACAGGGTCACTCTTTGGAGGGACCGACAGGAGGAAAGCAGTTATCTGCTAACACAGTGCTGCTGCTGACAGGCAGTGAAGCGCCAGGAATCCACGGACTCTACAAAAGCAGTGACAGAGGGACTGCTAAGCATGGCAGTCAGTGCAGGGCCATTGAGAGAAAGCAGTCAACAGCTTCTGTCTGGGCGTCTCCACCCTTTCCAATATGCAGAAGAGATGTGCGAGAAACAGGCCTCTCGATCCTGCATCGCACCAAGGAGGGACACAGCAAGCCATCCTGTGCACCCTCCACACACACTGTAGTGCTCTGAAGAGTACACCTAGCACATGGCTCCCTTAAAATCTCAACATTCATAAGAACATTCAGACACAGCAACCTTCTACTTTTGTTTACTTGATTTAAAAAAGATCACCTTTGTGATCAAAAATCTTTCTAAAATGTGTTGTTCAATTATCTGCTTGAGTCTAGTGTTGAGTTAGCTATGAAGAAGTAAAATATTTAAGATAGAACTGAATGTGTATCTGTTCAGCCAGTCAACTGTGCTACTGGTGCTGATGTTGCTACTGTTGGTGCTAGTGGTGTTGGTAGCACTGTGGTATTGTTCTTGGTAGTGCTGTGGGTGGTGACACTGTTGTTCTTGGTGGCAGTATTGGTGGTGGTATTGTTGCTGGTGGTAACGGGCAGTAGTAGTGGCAGTGTTGTTGGTTGTGGGCTGGTGGTTTCGGCGGCAGCGGTAGTTGAGGTGGTGAAGGTGTTTTTGTTATTGGTGGTGTTGATGGTGTTAGTGGTGTCTATGGTGGTGGGTCATGGTAGTGCTAGTGTTGTTACTGGTGCTGGTGGTGGTGGTAGTCTGGTTGTTATTCGTGGTATTTGTAAGGGTGCTGGAGTTCGCAGTAGTGCAGGTGGTTGTTGATGGTGATTGTGGTGGTGGCAGTGGTGGTGGTCCTGGTGGTCGGTATTGGTGGTGGTGGTGGTGGTGAGGATAGTAGAGGTAGATAGTAGTTGCTGTTTTTGGTGGTGTTTGTGTTGGTGGTGATGGAGGTGTGGTTGTTGTTAATGGTGTGTGTGGTGATGAAGTTGGTACTCATGGTGGTACTGGTATTGACAGTAGTAGTAGAAGTGTGGTCATTGGTGGTGGTGATGTTTATATTGTTATTGTTGTTCTTGGTGGTGGTGGTATTGGTTGTGGTAGGAGGTAGCTCAGAGCAGTTCAACAACACCAACCTATCTGCTTAATTTCTTGTCCTTTACCTTTGTGGTTTGTTTTAACACAATAGCTTAACCAAGTAATGTCCTAAAGGCAGTGATGCAATGTCCTATAAGGACTGGGCTGTCTGGCACTGGGCTCTGAGAGAAGAACATGCCCAGGACTCTGCTCCTTGGTCCCAGGATCCTCTTTCACAGTCATTCTCCTTGGCTACCTCCAACTGTCTACATCCTGGTCACAACAGTTCACAGGTTTCTCTCACCTTTCCATAATGGCTAGGTGAGAATAAGAAGTCACACAACTCTCTATCTTGGCCCAGATCATTTTTGTTCATGTGGGACAGTGGAGGGGGTGTTGCAGGGCAAACTTTATCCCAAACAAACTTTATGAGAAATCTTGAATTAAAGAAAAACATTGAAAATGAGTCTGCTGTGGTAGGAAACAGGCTGAAAGTGGGAGCCCAGGGCAACACCTGCCCCATATGATTCAATTCCCAGAACATGAGAATTGAGGACCGTAGGGCTTTAATTATTGGAAGTCCTGATGGAGCTCCACTAGGCTAGCTGATCCACAACATCTGAGTCTTCTGAGCTATTCAGGGGCTTTTAAAAACGAGATTCCAGTCTCCATCTGGGAAGACTTTGATTCTCTAGATCTGACTAGGCTAGACCTTGAGGAAGAACATTCTGCTTCAGGACTTTGGTTTTCTCTTTCCATCGTCTAGAACTGAGACATGATCTCAGTGGCCAAAAATACAAACTTTTAAGGCGAGAAAAGGGAAGACTCTTGCCCAACTTTTCTCCCAGTCCACAGGAAAAGAGTCCTCAATCCACACTGTGGAGCACAGGTTCAAAACTGTGAGAACTACAGACCCGAGATACAGCTGGTTTCCACTGGCCTTGACCTCTGGGCTTGTGTCTCTTCCTGATGATCTAGCCGAGGGTCCTTGCCACTGATCTGGTAGGCTCAGGTTCAGCCAACTGTCTTCCCAAGACTTGATGGCTAGTTGATGGTGACTGCTGAAGAGCTGGAGAGTTAAAAGGGTACCTCCTATGGGATCTCAGGAAACTCAACTGCCAGCTCCAGATGGCAAAAAGGAGTTCTGCTGCTGGCAAGACCCAGCCATCAAATGCAATGTCCCACGACATCTCAGCTTTTCAGGCCTTTGGAACCAGAACTCTACTCTTCTTTCCTGTCACTATTTCTACCGGAAACGGAATAGGGGCCTCAAAACCTCTCCTCTTAGAGAGGGGGCTGGGGTTGCTCTATAGCATAGGCCAGAGCTGAAATAGTAGGAAGGGAGGAAGGAAGACCACACGAGAAAAATAAAAAATAAAATACCTCAAGATAAAACTAGGAGACAAGCTTCTAAACATGGTCTGTCTAACAGTTCCCAAGGCTGTTGTCAGTGGCCACCCAGCCAAAGTGCTGCGCCATGAATCACAGAAAGGGACACCAAGTGGGCTCCTTCCAGAAGAGTGCAGGTGACCCTTCCTGTAGAAGTCTCCTGGAGAAGCTTGACTGGGAGACTGATGGCGGCAGACTCTGGCATCAGCCTGCTCAAACCATCCCACTTATCCTGGACAGCAGGGTTCCAAGCTCACTGGGAAAGCCCTGTGCTCGGGACAGGAAGCCCCATTCTCACACCCAGCTGGTATAATTAGGACGTTCGCTTCCCTTGCCTGGGACCTGTGCAGGGAGTCTGTGCCATTCAGCCCTCGCTGGTGGCTGTTACCTCCACAAAGAGACACGCTGGAGGGAGTGGCCCTCTCCCCCTCCCCCTCCCCCTCCCTCTCCCTCTCTGCTGGGCACTGTCATGTCCGACGCCAGGCCTGAGGTGCTGCCAGTCACACTCTGAGTTTAAGGCAGAGATGCACATGAGAACAGGTCAAACCCTGAAAGAGCTGTGTCCCTTTCGCCCCCCCCCTTACCCCTGCATCTCCAGATCTGGAAACACAGCTTCTTCCACACTGCTTAGATGTGACAATACGTCCTGCCATTGTTTCTTTCAGCCCAAAGCCTCCTGATTGACATGACTTCTGTTTACCCTTCCACAAGCTCAATTAATAACACTTCAACCAAACAAAACTTTGTGTATCTCTTCTGTTCTCCATGACAATTGCTCAGAGTCAAATAGTCAGGCAATGACTCAATTCAGACGAACATGTATCACTTGCCCTCCACTGGGCACCATCCGAAAGTCTTTATTCATTAACCTAGAGTTTTCACAACCACAGTATACAGTAAGAGTCATCAGCCCTTTCTACAGATTCGGTCCATGGACTCCACAGGGGTCATAGATGGATGCAGCCTGGGGAGGGGGTCAGCTCAGATGAGGAGAGGGCATGGGTTACACCCTGACAGTACAGGAGAGTGCAGCACCCTGGCTGCACGAGAGACAGCGCCTTAGCCCGGCACTGCCAGGGGCTCAATAGAGAACCTGGTGCCACAGGTCAGAGCCACAGTCCAGGAGCTGAGTTTACCACCAGCGGTCTGGGAGGTGCCAGGAGCAGGGACTTGGGAAATGGAAACAGAGCGAGAGCAAACGGAGCTGCCCAAGAGGTGATGAATATAACAGGACAAGCCGAGTTCACTGGATCTAGTGAATCCTGTCATCTGGTTGAAAATGCCGCAGAAGGTAACTCCCATGGGACACAGCCTAATTCCTCATGCAGCTGGATCATAAACCGAGGGTAACATGCTTCCTCCAGCCTCTCAGACCTGCAGGCTTCATGTTCTCCTGCCTTCCTAACAACTTTCATCTTGCCCTTGCCCCAACACGCCTCATGGGCAGCAGGCAGGACACAGCCCACCGTGGGACAAAACGTCAAAGTCCAACCCAGCCAAGGTAACAGGAATTTCCTAGACGGCTAGATCGGTCACAAAGAGCTAAAATAACGCAGCTATACAGTTCCACAACAATGTCCTGTCTCCAACGGTGAAAGTGCAAGAATGTGGCAGAAGACAAAGACACCCAAGAGTAGCACAAACGTGGCCTCTGCGAGGCCACACCCTCCACACAGCCACACTGCAGACCTCCACAGTATCCGGGCCAGGTCAAGGGCCTCTCCTCACTGAGCGCTCTGGGAAGCCACTACCATACCGCTTCAGCCACACTTGCAGCGAAAAGTCTTACAGACACTAGTAAAACGGTACATCTCTCCCTACTAGACACAAACTGGGTGTGAAAACATAATAGGGTGTGTTCACTTCTCAAATGTTTCCAGTGCATCCAAGTCTCGATATGATTATTTCAGTAGCTCCTATTCCTTGTACATAAAAAAGGGCTCTTTCAGCCAATGTTGGCTGGATTTCATTTAATTTTTTTTTTTAGCTACTTTGGTTAATGGGTTTAGGATTTCCCTAACATGACTATTAAATGGAGCAGAGCCCAGGAAGCCCTGGAACCCAAACAGTTAATTAGCAAGTCACCAAGGCTACTCACAAGAAGCAGGAGGCTCAGCTCCGGAAGCAGCTCATTTTTCTTGTAATAAGGAAAATAAAGACCGTCATTCTAAGGACACTTATTAACCCCCAGCCTGGGTAATTGCCATCAGACGTGGGTCTGTCGGTCTTGCATTAACAGAAGCTCTGGCGTTTGGGTTTCCAGTGGCACCGTAATGCCCAGGATACTGCAGATAAATGCTAACGCTGGGGTTTTGAGAACCAAGCCCTGTGTCCAGAAAATGCTTTTAGAAGAATCGCATTCTCAATGGTTGCTTGCACAGAAGAAATTCATTTTATGTTAAAAAATAAATAAAATGAAGAAAGAAAACAAGGCCACATTCAATTGAGCAAGCATTTTCTTAACTCATTTGAACCTAATCTCTTACATTCACCAGCCATTTCTCCAATAGGTGAAAACGTAGAAAGACGTCAGCTGTGTGCTCTCCTCTGGAAGGGCGCGGGGCATAAAATAATGGAACGGCAATAAAACAAAAAAGAGAGGCCTTATAATAGTCAGGACACGCCAACCAATTTTAAATTGAATTACACAGCCTGCTAATCTTTATGATGGGATAAAATTTCTTTCAACATTATGCATTATACTAAAATTCGCAGTGCATGCCCCTCCCCAGCCCCATGCCACATCCCCCACCCGGGCACCCCCATCCCCTGGGACAGGTCATCCTTGACCCCCCAAACACTGTTCTCCCTGACCAGGAAGGCAGGGCAGGGCTCTGCGAAGGATCTCGTTTTTATAGCTATTGTTGGCTGGTGTGTATCTATATTTCACACCAGGGCATTCAAAAACAGCCTCATGGATGCTGGGAAATTTCTTAATACCATAAGCTCAAATTTTCTAAAAGGACAGATTCAAGCATGTGGTAAAGAGATTTTTCAAAAACTGTAATACTGAGGAATTTTGTTGGATTCTGCAGCTGGAGGTACGGAACACTGTACACTGCACTGCACAGCTCATGAAGCAGCTACCCAGAAACTCCAAACTGAGTGGAGACACTGGAGAGGCCCTCGTACAGCGTGAAACCACAGGTCTGCTGTATCCCTGCCGTTCCTCTCATTCTCCAGGGATGGAGCGAGGCCCCAAAGAGAAAGAAACACTTCCAGACTCCACCGCACTAGAAGTGTGTACCTCAAGTCTCCTGAGACTTCCTCCTCCTGTCACAACACAGGGAATCATGACTGCCTTAGGCAGGCCATTTCTAGGGGGCTTGACCCTGCTTAAAGTGTAAGTTCCTCCCTTCTACCTCACAGGATGAAATCTTACCTTGGAATGCATTTTAGCTTATTTATAACCAACATGAAAGCCACACCCATGTGCACTGACTTGTGAACCATAAATACACAGTTGTTATCATATAGCTTTATCTAGAATGTCTTATAAAACATTGCCCAGGCAACCAACGAGGTCATAGGTAAGACTAAAACCAACCTCACATCTGAGAACTACCCAAAGAGACCACAACAAATTTCAAGTTCCAGTGCACACAAGGCTTCTGTCTAGGATCTTTCTAAATTTTCCACACAATCTTTTCACTGAGACTCTGAGTCTCCAGTCTCTCTGAGACACACAGCTGTCCATAGTGCCCAGGCGTGGGCGATGAGGCCCTAGGTGACTCCTGTGTACAGTGCTGTGTGCCCAGCTGTCCGAGTCACTTGCAGCTATGGTATCTCTGAGCCAATTGGTGTTGGAAGTACATTTCAGCACTGTCACCTAGCATGCATATACATTACTGAAAAACACCTAAAAATCCAAAGATTCTTCACACAGTTTACCTTGAACTATCTTGACATTCTTATCAGTTATAAACAAGCCAAAGTAGAAATTCAAAAAACAGAATCAGTTTGAAATACAAATGGGAAGTTATATGTGTTATTTCCCTGACAGGGATGCCATGAACCCCTAATCACCGTGTCCACTGCTGAAGGACAGGCAGAGCCCCCCCAGAGGTCAAGGCTCACACACAACTGTGGGCTTCACCTTGAAACAAACTCATTCGCTTTATAGTTATCAACACAGATTCCTGCTTCGTCTGAATTTCTGCACTGTCACCTCAGTCCTGCGTCAGGGGAGCAGAAGGTTGGAAAGAACCTAGGAAGATCCACTTCTGCGCTGTCCTCTGAGTTCAGAAAGCATATTTCCAGGGCTCCTCAAACTCGGGCCCTCCAAGGAACACAAGCCGTAGGTGCGGGAAGGGCATCTACAACCCCGAGACACCTGTAGTCAGAGCTTCTGCGTGTCTCCATAGGTGGACAATTCGTTTATTGCTAAATGTGAAAGGATTTATTTTTCAAATCAAATGTAAATCATTTTTAGATTTTGTGGTTACTTTGTTTTCTGAACTCAGACTTTCTAGGAATAACACATTCCTCAAATGATAAATATATGATAAAAACTCAAAGTATCAGCTAGCTTTCCTAAATACAGCCATAATTCATCAGTTACAGCCAGTTAGCCAAGAGTGGTGGTACACTGGAAAACTGAGAGGCTGACACAGGAGGACTGGATCAGTGTGAAGATTCTTCAGAAAACTAGGATTGGAGGTCCCATTTGACCCTGCTATTCCCCTGCTAGGAATATACTCAAAGGACCTCAAAGAATCATATTGTAAAGTCATATGTACACCCATGTTCATAGCAGCTCAGTTTCTAATAGCCCAATCTTGGAAACAACCCAGATACCCATCAACTGGGCACTGGATAGAGAAGTTTTTTTTAAATAAAATGGAGTATTACTCTTTCATAAAGAATGACAAGTTTCATTCATTTATATGCAAATGGATACACCTTGAGGACACACTAATAAGTGAAATAAATAGATCACAGATATGTAAATACCATATCTTTTCTCTGGTATGAGAACCTGTAGATGTAAATGAGTTTTAGAATGTATGATAGATTTTGTAAAATAGGAAACATTCAAGGGGAATGTGGTAGGGGAATGTAATGAGAGGAAAGAATAAATATGATTCAAAAAGAAAAAGAGAGGGGGGTGGGGGGTAGGGATATGGGTAAAAATGAGAATTAACTTGTGTCATATGCTGGTACAAATTCCCCAATGTTGAGTGTGATCGTGAACTGTATATAAAATGTACCAACAAAGAATTCAATTTAGAAATTTATAGCTAATCTATGCAAAAAGACCTGTCTTAAAATAAAAATACAAGAAAAGGGATTATTGGGGTGTAGCTCAGTGCAATGGCCCTGGGTTCAATCCCCAGTCTCGGAAAAAAATAATAGCTAGTACTCTAGTACCTGTCCCCCTAGGACTATTGTTACCGTCACTACCACCACCATCTACAGCACTAAGACTATCAACATACACACTCTAGTTGGTTATCAACACCAAATGCACATGATGAGTACAGCTAATAGCATGGAGTTTGGGGAGCAATGACTGCCCAACAGTTGAGTAATGTGATTAGAATCAGAAAGTAAGGAAATGTTATTCTTCAGTTGATCTTAGCTAAAAGGCCGAGAAGCGATGGAAATGTTATTCTTAACAGTTTATAGAGGACTCAAAGCTTGGCGGTTCTTTGTCCCATAGTCAGACATCTGTCCTCACAGCCAGTGTCTTCAGAATAAAAAGAAAGTTTACCTGCCAGCCTTCCTCCCACAAAGGACAAAACAGCATGGAGGGTCAGGGAGACTCATACGGACAACAGGGAGGAGGGGAACAGCACAGTTCAACTATATAGCCCTTCCCTGACTTAGAAGGAGCACAAGCTATTTCATTCCTCCTCCTGAAATTTGAACAGAGTTTAAAAAAAACACTAGGGAGAAAGGTTTCACACAGTTTTCATAAAGACTGCGACAGGTTTTATAATACCAGCTAAATATGGTGGATCAATACTGCATGCTGCTGTCAGCTGCTTAAACATTCACTCAGGATGAACGAAATGCAGTTCTAAAACAAATTCCAGATGTGCAAGAAACTAGGAACTACAAACCATGTAACTAAAATTAAAAATCATTTCTTCTCTAGTATGATGCTTTTCTGGAACATCACAAAAAAAGTTCCCCTAATTTCCAAAATTAGGAACAGACATTTTTGATTAAGAGAATTATAACTTCTAATATAATTATGTTTCACAGATTATTACAGATGCTAAAATCAAGCATACTAAATGCCCCTTTTTTCCAAAGAATATACATAAAAAAGAAATATAGCACAGTATCAAAGGGTTGCAAGGTGACAGAAAGAAATGCTGGGCTAAGAACAAAGGATGGGTAGTAAAAATAAAAATTAAAGCAAATAAAAAGGGTTTATTTGAGTAAAGTCAAAGGAAAATGAGTGTTGTAGTGTACGGCTGTGAAGCGTGTTCACACACAACCGTGACAGAGAGGAAAGTGGGGCTGTCTGGATTCATCCAGAATGAACCAGCAGAGCCTGGGAGACCCCTACAGTTTGTGGGAAAGCCCCATATAGAGCAGCAGCAGCCCTGACTAGGAATAACATCACAGAAAATTGGATCACAGAAAAATATTAAATGAAAATGCAAAAACTAGGCTCTGTCCCCAAGTAATAAGACAAAGAAAATTCAAAATGTGAATGGATAGAACCGAACGTGAGGACGTATCAGTCCATTCTGAACTGACTCCCCTGCTGGCCCAGGCCGGTCTGGGAGAAACCACTCCGGAGCCAGCCTGAGTCTCCACGGGGCCATCCCAGCTGGCCCAGAAGCACACGGAGCTGCCCGCGTCTCCAGAGCCCCAGGCATAAGGCCATGGTGCCCCTCTGGCCAGCAGGTCAGTTGCAAAATCAGTTTCACGAAGAATTAAATACATGAGGTACCAGGCAGCATTTTTGGGGGCCAGAAACATATTAGTTAATGCCACAAGGTAAGTGGTACTTTCTGATCTTTGTCAGAGCAACCTGAAAAGTGAGAAGTGAAGCAAACATAATACTGTTGCATTCCACTGGGCTCCTGGGCCCTGCAAGACCTGCAGACAGTCCAGGACTGGGGGGCTCACACCCCCTTCGGGCACACGACCCAGGGCAGGGCCAGCCTCCACCCCACAGCTCCTAGAGCTACAGGTCCAGAGTCACATTCTTAGGGACTTGCTGTGTGTACAAAATGCCACCAGCATGATGTCTTGTCACTTAACGTGCAGTCATTCTTAGAGCTGCCATTCAGGAGTGGAAGTGGCAATGCTGACTTCACAAGACTAAATTTCACACACACAGGCGGAGAGAACAACAGAGGCAACACGGAAACATTATCAAGTGCAAAATCTGTACAAAGTTCAGTGGGAGTTCATGTAGCATTCTTGCAACTTTTGGAGAACTTGAAAAATTTCCAGAAACAAACATTAAAACGGGAGTTAAAAAGTCACTAATCAACTCAGGCTGCTCATGGGGAACAGGCCAGCCGAGAGGGCCTGGGCACACGGTCTTGGCCTCTCCCGTCCCATGCTGCTGGCCTGGCTGCTGGGGAGAGGGACGGGTCACACTGCCTTGGACAGCATCGTCGCTGTGTCCTTTAGCCTGTCATTTCCTGTGGGCTCCACACTGCCTAGTCGCCGCGTATCTCTGCCGAGCACTGTATCATTTGCATCATAATATTTCCATGCCTGCGCCCTGCACGGAGCGCCACGTTGACAGCAAGGTCAGTTAAGTTACTATAAGGGATTTTTAATGAAAACAATTATAAATTTAAAATAACTGTGTTTAAAGCATTTAACAGTCACCAGGGTCAAGTGATTACAGCAGTTACAAGCCCCGTGGGACACGTTCACACCAAAACAAAGTGAATAAATTACCTCGGCCGGCGTGTGTAATCACTAAGTGACCACAGGGGTCAGGCAGAGCGGAACCCTGAAGACGTTCATGCAAAACCAATAATGAAAATTTATCAGTCAAAGGCGGGGAGGGGACGTGGGGCGTCACTGAGCGGAGTGACAGACAGAATGCTGGGAAGGCAGGGACGCGCCATGCACCGCAGGCATGGGGGGGTTCTGTCCACGCAGCGGCAGCACCTTCGGAGCCACAGCGAGGGGCCCGAGGAAGGTCGTGCTCAGGCACAGACCTGTCGCAGGGGCTGGGAGAAGGGGAAGCCCGTGGGGCCTCCTGGGGATGGTGCTCCAGGCCGGGTGGACGGTAGAGGTCATTTTGTTGTGGACGTCACTGCCCTGCAGTGGAGACCGCTGGATGCTTTTCCAGCCCTGCGATAGGTCTGTGCCTGGGCGTGACCTCCCTCGGACCCCTCGCTCCGGAGAAGATGGCTACTCATTCCACAGGGGATTATGTTCACAGATTCATGGAGGACCTAATCGGCAAGGCTTCAGGTCACTAATAATTGCTTCTCATGGCACAAAATCCAATTCTACTGCTTTGAGATATCCAACTAGTCTGTGTTAAGGTTCATTTCTCTCTCAAATGCTTTAACATAATTTTATATCAAACTGAACTTTACCAGAAAGTTAATTTTGTCCTCATTGACAAAATCTATTTCTATAAAAACATGACTTAGATCGTGAAATAATTCACTTTAGGACAAAAAAAAAAAGATTTTAAATGTCACAAAGGATAGAGATAAAAAACATAAATCAGCTGTTATTTGGATACAGCAAACAACCCCCCTATGCTACCACACACGAGCAGCATGTGTTGTAACCACTGACCACATGAGAGATGAGTATACAGAGACCCCACAGGCACCTATTGGAATTCAGAGTTATTCACTAATAAGAAGAAACTCCAAATGAATTGCTTGAAGCTGAGAAGCTATAAAATAAATTATAATTCTAGGAGTCTAACTAGAAAAATCAAATTATGAATCTAAGGCTGAGAAGCAGAGCACATCCGATACTGTGTTTAGAAGAAGCCTTGCGGGTACACAGCTCTCCACAATAAGAGCCGGGAACTCTGGGCTCCAGGGAGCTCTGGCTAATTTTCCTCTGTAAATTGTGCCCTTTTTGAGACTCTCACCTTCACCTCCCTATTACCTGTGGCCATTCGATGGTCACAGGGCTAATAGACCACATGCCCCATACACTGTCTGTGCCACAGTATTTGTGAAACCACCCTTGGGGAAGTGCCAGGCTCCTCACCAGCGGACAGCTGTCTGATATTCACCATTGTGTTTTACCCAGAATGGGCTGTCTTCACTCAACCAGCTCCAGGTCCTAACAAATTTTCATTGTTAAAAAAAATCTTTAATGAGGGCCGGAGGGTTAGCTCAGTGGTTCTGGCTCCTGCCTCGCAAGCGCAAGGTCCTGAGTTTGATCCCCGGTGACCACATACAATGCTGGGCGTGGAGACTCATGCCCACCAGCAATCAATACCACATACCACAGTGCCGGGTGTGGTGGCTCACGCCTGTCATCCCAGCACTCGGGAGGCAGAGACAGGAGGATTGCCGAGTTTGAAGCTTGCCTGGACTACACAGTGAGCTCAGAGCCAGCCCAAACTACAAAGTGAGACCCTGTCTCAAAAACAAAAACAAACAAACAAAAAAATCTTTAATGAAACGTGCGAGCCATACTTGGTGAGCTTAGCGTGAAAATCCAATCTGGAAATGGGCCTTAAGAAGCTGGTGAAAGCCTTGCCATGCCGGGTTGGTAGGGCAGGAACTGCTGGTAGGACAGGAAGGTTTGGAAGAAGGGAAGTGACGCTGGAGAGAATAGGAGGGGGACAGGACACAGGGAGCAGCGGGGAAACAGCAGGGAAAGGACAGCCACATTCTTCGTGGATGGCCCAGAGATTAATCAGAAGCCAAGACAAAGCGTCATGCGTGTTCCCTCAGAAAGGGGACAATATCCAGCTTCCAGTGACCGGCAAAGCTCTGTGCCTACGCTTTCCTCTGCACCGCAGTCAGAGTGGGTCACGGAGGCACAAGACACTGCAAAGATGCTTTCCCTGAGGTCTGTTCCTCCCATGTGTCTGCCTCCAAGAGGGAAGGAAGAGTGAGACACGCTGGGAAACTCTAACACTCTGCTGCATTTCCTATTTACTATCTAGATGCACTGGCTGTTCTCCTCCGACCCAACCTCACGACAGTCCTTAGAAGGTTAGATGTGCTAAGCGTTAATGTTTCTCCTTTCACAGATGAATGAGTCAAACATCAGAGTCAACAGTGCTGAATCCAGGATTTAAGCACAGGCAGGTTAAAGCCGGTGCACTTCCCCACAGCCTGCTTCCATACCCCCTTTAAAGCAGGGGCAGGCGCACACGCACACATACTGTCCCGTAGTATGCACGCCGGCTGGGCGGGACTTGGCCGTGAGTGACAGGATACCACAGTGCTGCAGTTTAGACTGGAAATGTCTCACAAGTCTCACGTGCTCAGAAGTGGCCCTGCAGGAAGGTGACTGCTTTACTTAAAATGGCATGTTTTCACTTAACCAGCTCCAGTTCCTAATAGTTTTTGATTGTTTAGAAAAATAAAATCTTTAATTAAATGTGCAATTCATGAGGATCACAGGGTGCTGAACTCACTAGTGGATAATTCAGGGATGAGTTTGTAGCTTGATGTGTTGTTAGGAGTCGGGGGCTGTTGGAAGAAGGGGGGTCACTGGGGTGTGACAGGAAGGGAGCGTCTTTTATCCCCAGCTCTTCTTTTCTCTCTCTCTTCTTCCTCTCTCTTCCTGGCCGCCATGGGTTGAGCAGCCCTCATCAACCATATCCTTCCACCATGCTGCTGCTGTGCCGGAGCCACGTACCATGGGCTGAACCCTGAGACCGTGAGCCAAACTAAACCTCTCCTCAAAGACACAGCTCTCAGCTGTTCCATCCCCAGGGGAAGGAAACACACTAACGTGGCTAGCAATCTCAATCTTTTCTGTCATTATTTACTTCTCTTTTATAAGAATCAAGTCAACTTTCACAAATAGAAAGGAGACTCTGCAGTGGTTTTTCCAACAGTCCTGAGGGATGAAGATTTGCTGACAACAAGGGTATTTTAAAAAAAAAAGGGACATGGATTCTCAAATAGTACCTTAAAAATAAAGGAGAAACTCCAATCTTTACAAAGGGAAACTGGATAGACATATTTTTAAAAATGTCTTATTTTAAAAAGACGTACTGATTGAAGCAAGAAATGTTCGCATGTAATTAAAGATGTTTGCAAAGGGAGAAAAAGATAGTGCAGTGCCCATCGCAGCAGCCCACATCATGGTGAATGAGGAGAAACACTCAGGTGTCTGGGAGCAGACGTGCTATGAAAGGGTCAGCGTGCACCACAGAGAAGAAACCTGTCCCAGCACAAGGTGTTTGTCCATTTTCAGTTACAATATTATATGCACAGCTGTGCTAATTTTTTAAAAATAATCTTTAAACAAAAGTCTTTAGAAGTTGAGGATTTTCTGCTCTTGAGTACAAAGTAGAAACAAAGGTAGGAAATTTGCTAAACTGTCCTTGCTTTGGAAATCGGATCACCAAGGAACATGTGTATTTTCTACTTTGCACTGTTCACGTATTTGAATTTTTATATTACTTGTGTGTGTTACAACAAAGCCATTCTTTTGGGGAATGTATCTTAGTTGTATTTATTAATGTGGAAATTGGTTCATACTATATTATTAAGATGAAAAAAAGAGTAGAAAAGATATTTGTGTGTGTATCAACTAAAAACACTGATAAGGGTTCACCCTAAAGTCTTGATCTCTGTCCATGGGTAATTTTGTTTTCTTTTCACATACCATTTTTTCTAAGTTAACAGGAATAAACATATATAATATATGTGCATTATAGGAATAAAATAAATTGCTCAGGCTCTACAAGTTTTTCTTAAAGACCAGCTCAAAAACTTTAAGCCGAGAACAAGTTCACTGAAAGAAATAGTCATTGCAAAGGGACAAAATTAACTTTTATGTGTACAGCCTGAGCTGTCGGTTACAGCCAACACTTGATTACAACCGAATCTGATACAATACTTCTAAACATACCAATACCTTCTTCTTGAGATTTTCCTTGGAAGCATTTCCATTCTGCCTTTAGGCCTGCCTCCAGCCACTAACTGACAACCCAAACCAAGAAAAAAATCATAATTAAAAGTTCATAGCTCTGGTGTTATGTTCAAAGGGATTTCTGACCGACTAGATAGCTGTGTAAACTCTCCCCTTAAAGAAGGGACCACCCAGAACCATGTCTTTATAATTACAATATAAGAGAGTAAATGTAGTCACAGAGACCCTTCCTAAGCCACTGTTAGAATTTCCATGTCTAGGCCTCAGCTTCTCTACCCCGTCTGGAGTCTGCGTCACCACTGCTGTCTCCCTCTGCACCACGGCTGAGAGCGGTCACACGTGAAAAGTCCTCCTAAGACTGGCATAAGCTTCCCCTGCTCAGGACAGCCTTGGTACCTGTGGGGGTCTGTCAGGGTGACACACACTTGTCACAGCCTGCAGATTCCAAGCCAGGTCCCCCAGCTGTCCCCTAAAAGATCCAGCCCAACTTGCTCTCCTCCTGCTGGGCCCACCACTCTCACACATTAGCCAGGATTAACAACCTGGGGTGTCAACCTGCCAGGTGAGATGTGCACAGACTACCCTGGACTCCTCCTCTCTAAACATACTGGGGGCTCACAGTGGAACCCTTGGGCTCTGTGGTCAGGCCAAGGCTAGCAGGCTTAGAGACATCTTTCAAATACATGCCTAAATAGCAGATTGCAGCTACTTGGCAGCCAGAAGCTATAGGATTTCCCTAGTTGAAGTCTAAAATCTACAAGAACCCCAGGACCCCCAAACCCACTCCTAATACTACAGAATAAAAGGGCTCACACTGGAAGGCAGACTGCCCGGGGACCAGCTGGGGCAGCATGCCAACTAGGAATGACTTAGCTTAGCTTCTGTTCCACAACCTCAGGGATGTTCCCTCAACAGAGCTACGAGCTCCTCATCCATAAAATGGGAAGAGCAGGAGCCCTCTCAGGGACACTTTTGGGATAACCACAGCTGGACCAACAGGAGAGTCCAGACTCGGGGACATCTGGTAGCTTTCCACCAGCCTGGTCCATGCTAGATGGTAACAGTGAAAATCACCCTGAGGTGCATGAGGCCAACCTCACCTGTGAGAACCGTGCCAGCGAGGGAAAGGCCCATCTCAGTCACTGTCTTTGTTGCTAAGTCAATATCCGACATTCAAAAATTAAAAGACAGGTTTATTTTGGCTCAAGTTTCAAGCACAGTGGCTGGCTTCAGGCAGAAATGCGTGGCACAGGGGCCTAGCAGAGGAAGCCAAGGGCATCAAGGAAGAACCAGATGGGCCACCCCACCAGGGACTGCCCCTCTTCTAAGTAGATCCCACCCCGAACAGCAAATCAGCTCTAATCGCTGCCGTGTAGTCATCTCCAAAAAGCCCAGCCTAGAGCACATCAGGCTCTGGGGGCACCAAGGGGTCGACGGTGACCAGGCCTTACGCTGGAGGTCGTACACTGACCTGAACCTGGCTCCGCTCTGCCAGGAGACCTGGTCACTATGGCTCCGGATGGCACAGCAGAGGCCGACACGGTCACCGCCCCCTCCGCGTCCTCTGGGCCCATGTGGTTGCTGGGCGACAGGGAGCTATTCTCAGCCTGCGCCATGGGATCCTGGCTTCTCTCGCCGCACCCCAGCGCTCTCTGGTCTCATCCCACACCCCGTGCTGCGACCTCTTCTTCCTGCCATACAAGATCAGAGCAGAACTGAGAATGGGAGGAGCTGAGCCTGCAGCTGAGCCCTTGCGTTCTAATTCCTTAGTTACAGCACATTGCCGTTTATGGAGGACGTTCCCTTATAACAACCTCCCCGAGTTTACCTCTCCTGCACTGAACAATTCCTCTGCCCTCCTCCTGTGTTACCCTTCGTGCGTCCATGGACTGCTTGCTCGCCGTAGGCCCCACCCGCCTGTGAATGGCCGAAAGCTCGCCAGCAGCCATCATGCACTGAGGGGTCTGCAGGGCAATCCAGAAGGACACGCTGTGCTAGCCCCGCTGCTGTGGAGGTCAGTGAGGGGCGCGGTGAGCCCGGGGCTCAGGAGCTTATCCTGGGGCCTCGCCGGTGCTGGGTTTCTGGGACCTTCCGCAGCTCCGCTCCCAGCTCGGGAGGCAACATCCTTGGCAGCTGGACTGTCCCTCTGCCGAGAGGGTGCATCCCAGCAATTTTAACTGCAGAGAGCTCACAGGTGACAGTGGCAAAAAGGAAAGGACGATCACACTTACGAGCAGACTGTGGAGGCAGAAAAATGCAGGCAACAAGGACCGGATGATCAAGCGACTCACGAGAAAGCGAAAGTCACTTTGGTGCCTCTCTTGTCGGTGCACGGCGAGGCGGCCAGGCTGAACAACATCAAAAAGCTCACCGTTTTAAATAAGGCTGAGTGACTACGCGATGAGCTCGAAGTAGACCAGCTCCGACACCCAAAGCTGCTGAGTCTCGCTGGACTGAAGCACGGAGCCACAGGGCCCTGGGAGCCAGCGATGCCAGTGCCCGCAAGAGCCCTCAGGAACCCCGTGCCCTTGCTCTCCAGAAGGTGAGGCCCCCATTACTGCCTGCTCTGAGACAGTCCAGCAAACCAAAGCGCCCGAAACAGGAAAGCTACATGCCAGGGCCGGCCTCCCACGGAAAAAGTGACATCGATTTACATGTTCAGATGGCTAAACACAGGAAGAACCGGCCGCACCAATGGCATATTGCTATTTAGGATAAACGCGGAAGTCAGACAAAGACATGGAAAGTCTCACCGATCCAACTAAACAAAAAGAGCCACGAGGAAAAACAGTATTTCCCAGCTGTGTATAAGCTGAACAGATAGGCAAGACCTCCTGAAAAATCAAAATAATTATATTAGGCTTAGTATGTTTATTTTTAAAAAATATTCCTCCCAATGTAATGAATATCAGTTTTCCATTAACACAGTCATTTTATCATTTACTCCATAAGTTAAAACTTTCTCAAACCCTGGTTCAGTTCGACAGGAGGAAGAATTTTAAAGTTTCTGCCTAAGTCTCCTGAGTAATTTTTACTGTACCATAATATTTATTGCATTTTTCTTCCATAGTAGTTTCATAATCCTTCAGTGTCTTTATAGAGCTCTGAACTCTCAGAATCCTTATATTTCTTTCCTTTCCCTAAGAGAGGAGGATTCTTAAAAAAGATCTGTCTTCCTCTTTTTTTCTTTCTTTTTGTAACGCAGGGCTGGGGCCGCTGAGCTGTCCCGCCCAGGGCTGACTTCTACGGCAGGCACGATGAACCCAGGATTGTCTGGCAAGGCTGATACTCCCGAATGCCTGAGTTCAAATCCAGTATTTTATTGAACCCCAAATCATGGGCTTTTCTTAGATGTACAGAGCATTTCACATTGCCAGTCTTTAGGGTCTTATTGCAGGACATCTAATCTTTGCAGGGCCATTTAAGATTTCTTCCAGGACCCTTACAAATCCTCTTCCAGGCTGCCCCACGCCCCAGGGGTTTCCCTCACATAAGGACTCTGACGTCCTCTCCATTTCTTAGAAATGCTGTCTTACGACTATGTCATTTGCACCACTTTGATTGTAATATCTCGGAAAAACTGCAGAGACAGTGAGCTAAAACTGTGATCCCAGGTCTCCTGTGTGCCAGTGAACACCCTCATTATAGCACAGGAGTGCGAGGAGATCGCTTTCAAAGCTCCCAGTCCCTCTGCCCCAGCACTGCTGAGGCCAGGCGCTGAAAGGACGCACAGTGAAATTAAATATCTAAAAATTCATCTTTAATTAACCGAATTGGATTAAAACTAGACACCGCCGCATATCATACGAGAAATGGCTGAGCTGGCTTCCGAGGGCTTTAATTCAATTAGGACGCAGTGAGTGACACTCGGACGAGAAAGGTTAATTGGGGTGGCCAGAGCGCAATCATTCCTTACCTAACCAGTCATTAAACTTCTTAACCTCTGAGGGCAGTCCCAGCTCGGTGAAATCGCCCGTGTGGAGGAGGATGTCCCCGTAAGGCATCTGGATAGCATCTGTTCTGGAGTGTGTGTCTGAGATGCAGACAAATCGCGTGTGGCCCGCTGGTTTTGGAGTGTCATATGGGATGGGGTCGACCCTGAAGTAGACATAACAGATCCCATAACAGTTAAACACGTCAGAACCCTGGCAATTGTCATCACACATTCATAACCACTCTTAGCCGCGCACACACCCAAAACCAACGGGGCAGAGGCAGGAGGATCCCTTTGCAACCAGGGACACGCTGGGGCATTGGGCGAGACAGCACTTCAGCCACGATCCCACTGGGCAAATTCAAACAGTCTTACTTACCTGGTAGAAAGGAGAAGAAATTAACATCTTACGTGCAGAATCAGAAATAACCCAGAAAACTGATAAGAGTGATGAGGATGAAATTTAGGGAAACTGAACCCCAACTCGGGAAGCAAAACTATGCTATTTCTCTGTCATCCTGTTTTATCTGATCCTAGCGCTCATCAGGAAATGGACAGCTAATTTATTCCTTTGAAGCATGCATAATTTAAGCAGCGGACTGATTTCCAGAGGGCCCTCCACACACACTCTGCCAGGCAAGGTGTGGCGAGATGGCACTCGAGTTGTGCTTTCTTTCTGCTGCCATTCAGCACCTGCCTCTCGCTTTTGCTAAGAGATTCACAAGTCAAATTGGGAGGAAGGAAAGTGAGACCAAATAACGAGTTCTTGAGAAGGAAAATCAGATGTCCAGAGATCTTGTCCAATCCCATCTTTACCAGCATGAATTATCTGCAGTCCCCGTGACACCTTAGGTTGCTGGAAACACTCCAGTGCCTGGGGCAGAGAGTCCAGAGTGAAAACAGAGCGCCTGCAAATGTGTATGTATGGACCTGCATTAATATATGTATGGTTTTAGAGACCTAAACACTGTGAAATTACACCAGGGCGTAAGAATCAAAAGGCAAAGTGATCAACCCGAAGCAAAGAAAATGAAACAGAACATTCTCATTTAATTGACTGTAACAAAGTATGCTAAATAAACTTGGGGAAGGAATGCAAATCTGACTCCTGGAGCACACAGTTTTAATTATTTAAGAGGTTTGTAGCAGAGTTAAGGACGCTTTAACTATATTAACTCTCTGCTGACAGCTTCCTTTAATTTCTCTATAGAAAGGCACATTTATTTTTGGATTATGGGTGAAAAGAAGCAGTTACAAATGCAAAGAAAAGGTCACAAGAGAAGCAAATGTGCTGTGCACACTGCAGTATAAGACTGTAAATAAAGAATTATATTTCACATCACAACCCCACCCATGAGAATTAGCACGCAGCCGGCAACAACAAAATACCCATGGAAGATTCCAACTTCTATATAGGTTGGTTTCATTTTTTTCTTCCCCCTCCATTTTTGTAAAGAAAAAACTCTCTTTCAAGAACAGGAATTTCAGTAAGAAAATAAAGATACCAGCATGTAACTTGGATAGTCTGAAATTTCTTTAATGATGAACCTTTTTGTTTTATCTTTGCAAGAAAGGAAGCGTAATAAGGAATGGGAAGGGCGAAAGGAGAACAAGTAGACAGGAAAAAGGAAAAGAGGGCAGGGGAGAGACCATGGAGCAGAACGCACAGCGGTTCTAACTGGAAGCCTGGAGGAAAGTGTAGCTTCCGCAGTGAAGAGCAATGGGTTTTCCCAGCAAGGGGTAGACACGAGTTTGCTGTTACTGGGAATACACTGATACACCGAGACCTCGTCATAACCCAAGAGCTTCCTGACTGTATTCAGCGCTATTTACTGAAATGTAAAAGTGTCCAGTGTCCCCCTCTCCACCCCCGATACTCGGTGTGACCAATGGCACCTGCATGTCAAACCAGATCTCCCGGAGGAGGAAAGACGGACTTTGCCACCTGGGAAAGCGACAGGGCGCGTGCCCAGCCCAAAGTTAAGATACTCATTGTCGTGGGCTTCTCTGCATTTATTCTGCATCCACCATCCACCAGTGTTGGAATAAAAATTAAACAAGTCAACCACTGGACCACTAAAGCTGTGAATAAACCCAGTCTCCTCTGTGTGTGTGCGTGTGTGTGCGTGTGTTTCTAGCTTTCCTGCTAACAGTAATATGTAAGCCAAACCACCACCTTGCTTGTTCCTTAATTCAACTAAATCTCAGCCACAATCACTGCATCAAAATCCCTGGGGTGCACCCCAGTTTATCAGAGGGACCTCACAGCCATTGTTTCACACACACGAAGCAGAAAGTAGCAAAGATGTCAAGCAGTCACCATGAACAGCATCCACGCGGCCCCTCTGCCCAGACAGAGCAGCCGGTCACCACACAGCTCAGAACCGGTCCCCAGCTCAGCTCCAGACTGAGCAAAGATCCTTCCGAGGCTGCGGGCAGCCCTGAACCTCCAAGCACTGCGACCTCCTTCCTCTCCCTCAGAGCAACACGCGAGCGTCCAGCAGAGTGAGCAGTTCAGCGAAGTCCAACAACAGCAGAGCAGAGGGAGGAGGTGGATAGAAAACAGAAGCGCTGGTCAGCGGCGCGGGAACAGGAGGGGTGACCGTGGCCTCGAAGTGGAGTCCGAGGCGTCGGGAGCTGAGCGGGGGGCAGATCAGAGAGGAGACAGGGGCGCGGGGGACAAGAAGAGGCACAGTACACACGGGCTGCACCCCGGCACTGGCAGCACCAAGGACAGGAGATGGGCTTCAGAAGACAGCAGAGGGCCGCGGGCAGGACAAAGACACATCCTCACCCGGGCACGCCAGCAGGAGGGCACTGCCACCCACAGGCCCCCAGGAGGACGGTCGGACAGCGCACAGAAGGTCCAGCAGAGACACCCCAGGGAAACCAGCCGCCCGGCCTGGGTGCTTAGTGAACAGCTTCGAAAGGTCACGCAAGGCAGCGGGCCCTCGCCGCCGGGTAGCGTGACGGAGCCCTCGCCTGCGCTGCAAGACCGCCCGTGCTCTGCCGAGGCCCTCGTGCTCCCCGCGTGCTGCTGGCGCCAAGCACCATCCGAGTGACCGTCTCACCAAGGTCGTCTGAGCCCCGAGCCAGACTCAAACACAGAGGACGCAGCGCATGGGCTGGAGGGGGCAATCAGACAGTGTGGAGACCCGGGAGGAAACACGGCAGCATCGGATCCCAGGGAGGACCAAAGCTCGGGCATCGGGCTCAGTGTGGACGTGGTGTCACACCCCTCCTCCGCCCCGCCAGCCGGCACAGACCGGCCTCCAAGGCTCTGGGGATCGGAGCCCCAAGGGCCTCCCTGCGGCCCACTCTGGGCTCTGTTCAGCGGGTTGAGAAGATTCTGTCCCAGATTCTCCCAGAACCAGAGCCTGACAGAGCCCTGCACTGGACGGTGAGTTGTGGGGTGGCGGTGACGCTCGGTCCTTGGCTCTGGGAAAAGCCGACTCCCTTTCAGCTTCGCTCTCTCTGTAAAATGGGAATCGTGACGCTCCATCTGCCATGCTGCTGTGAGGAAAAAACCGCCCTGCACGGAGCCCAGCACACAGCGAGTGTGAGCAAACAGCAGCGGAGGGTGGACCCTGACTGAGTCCGAGCCCACTGGCCGGCTCCAGGTCCCCTCGTCTGCAGCCTGTGAGCGCAGGCAAGCGCTGCAGCCCTGTGGCCTCGGTCCCCTCCCCAGGGAAACAGGCAGGAGAACAGCGCTTGTCTCTGAGCCTGCGGGAGGCTGAGAGAGGATAACGCGCTCACGACTGGCTGGGAGAACTGGCACTACCGTGGGAAGCAGTAGGAGCTGGGGACGTGTCCTCGCGCGGGAGCACCCACGCCACACGCGGGGAGAAGCCGCGGCTCACCCGGGCTCCCTGAGCATTAGGGGAGAAGACAGGGCCCCATACACGGCACCCAGCGCAGCACCGAGCCCACAGCCCAGGCTTCCGAGACACGCGGCTCCCTCCTGTCGCCTCACCTGGAGCACAGCTCTGCGCTCTGAGATAAGCAGAGGAGAAGAATCTACCTCTTCCCGTGACAGCTCTTCAACTTCCTGAAAATAGAGTTCGATCCCCCAAAATCCAGGCCATCCCTGGTGAGCAGTTACTCGATCTTTCCTTGAGAGACGGGCACCTGGGCCCTCAGGAGCTTGCACTTTCCTCTTAGATGCACATCTCTGGGTCTCTCCGTTCGTCAGGTAGAACTCATGGTCAGTGCCAGGCCTCGGACCAAAGATGCGCACACATCAGAGACAAATGCTGATGCCGGCTGCCATCTCCCTGAGGGGCCCAATCATCTTAGAATTATGTCCAATTAACTCTCTGAGTTTTATGCCAGGCTACAAATCCTGTCCTTGAAGTTTTACCATCCAGTGCACATATATCTCATGGCATATGCAGACACATAAGCTGTCCGCGTTTGTTCAGTCTTGACACATCAGTGTTTTTCTAGCCATAACGATATGATAATATTACTGCTTCTGTCCCGGAGTCCTCTTTGGCCAGACCCATTATCATCTATAATAACAAACTCACAGCATTGCGAAGCTCACTGGCACTCTTGAGAAAGGCTGCTGTTGTGTGGCTTTAACCCACGTGCTCAGTGAAACCCTCATGTTCACAACTACCCTGTGATGCGGTGTGAGAACAGAGCACTGTGCTTCCAGCGCCTGCTCACAGGATTTAGCGCCTCCCATCCCACTTTAATACCCCGTGCACCCCGCTGGGTTTATAAAAGTCTTCCAGTGCGACACAAAAGCTTTCATTTTCATCCAGACAGATGGCATGAAAGGTAAAATTACTTTGTGATGCTATACAGCCCAACCTAATCATACTGTTTGATCAAAGCAAACATAAAAATGGCAAACACAACCAATAAATTCAATCCCAGACCCGGGTAAATCGAGTCACAGGATTCTGACAGTGGAAGGGTATTTGAGGTTCCAGAAACCTGGGCTTTACTTCCCTGATGATCACCTTTGTGACCTGGGCCTTACCCACCTACACTACTATTCAATGTTTTGTTGACTGTCTAATAACTTCTACACAAACTTTTATTCTAGTTTTGAGCTGACCAATCTCCTTCGTGGTTTGCCTGTTCGGGAGCATCCTGCCTAACACAGGGGCCCACCCTCCATGGTTCGGAAGACACAGGCCAGGTTACGGTGACTCAATTCCCCGGAGACTCAGAGATAGGACCAGACTTCGGGCATCCTAATTTCCACTGTGCTTCTCTCTCCACTCACTTAACTTCAGATCTTAGATTATATCAGCACCGAGAGAACAAAAACATTGTCAAAAACTACAGAATGCCAGCCTGCTAACCCCCTAACCTGAGGTAGCCACTAACCTCTCAAGGGATTACTCAGCACTGCTGGGATTCGTTGCCGTCTTGCGATCCCTACTATCTCATGTGTTACCCCGTCACATGGAGTCTCTTGAAATCTAAAGAAAGTGCATGTTGCAATTTACCATGGGGTCTGATTTTTAAAATATTAATGAAGACATAAGTGCCCCTCTTCCTTAGAGACATGAAGCAACAAGTGGAAATTCTCTTTCCAAGTACAGATCTCCAAGGAGGACCCTGTGAGCGCCTAAGTCTTCTAAACTGTCCGAGACTGTGAAGCCCCAAGCGTGCGTCCTCTTTCTCCACCACTATCGGTCAGCCGTGCAGCACTGGGGGGTCACGTCCCTTCCTCTGGTCGCCGGGCCCCAAGGATACAGGGTTCCGAGCAGTGACCCCACGCAGCCTCCGTGTGTTACACACGCAGTCCGCGAAACAGCATGGTCTCTGCGGTCTCTTAAAACAGGTTCTTCCTCTTTGGAAACTGTATTTTCTACTTTCTCAGACAATGCAAAGGCCAACGCGGCCAGGCCCTTCCACACAGCACCAGAGTGAGGGAGACCCCGGGACGAGAGGGGACTGCAATTTCAGTTGGGGGTTTATCTGCTGCCGAGGCGAAACAAAGAACCCGGAATTCAGGACACCACATGCGACCCACAGGGAAGGACCTGCAGCTTCCGGGAGGTGCTTCAGAAATGGGGCTCCCTCCGGGTTTGTGCTCTACACACGGTTAAAGTCTCCTGCCGTGTCCAGGGCACCCCAAAGGGCGAGCTCAGCACATACAGACAGGTAAGTCCGTCCCCTGGCGCCAGGCACCGCTGCCCATAACTGCTGAACTGCAGTACGGACGGACGCTGTTCCGTCTCCAGCTAACTACAGCTAACAAAGCCCACTGCGGAGTACGCGCCTCCTCAGTCCTCCCGGGTACAGAAGCGTAGCACCGACGTCCAGTGAGTGTGAAGCGCTAACGGTTTAGCTCTTGGAGCACCGCGTGCAGTGTGAACTCAGGGTCCCGCTGCCGGTGCCTGTGGAGGTGCTGTCCTAGCGCGTCACTCTGTCTGCCCCTGAGCTCTCTCAGCATATTGCTGGTCATAAATTACCAATGACCCAGGATCCATGTCTCCCTTTCTTCTGGGTGACAACTACGTGAATCAGCTTAAAATTCTGGGCTAGAGCCTTGTACCTGAGAAAAGGCCTGTGACACTGCTCAGAGACACATTAGTATGTCAGGCAGTCAGTCGTCAACCATTTTTAAAGCACCTACCTGTATGGCAGGTATCAAGGCAGATGCTGGGAACCTAAGCAGCCAGGACGGTTCCTTCAGGGATTCTGAGGTGATCTATCAAGGCCCTATGCAAGGTACTATGATCTATCAAGGTGCTATGTCTCCACTCCATGCCCATGACTACCAGGAGCATCTACTGAACACCTCCTATGGGCCGTACACTGTGCTACCCACCAAGGACTCCTACAAGTGAGTGTGAATGGTCCATGCAGTACACACGTGTGTGACGTAAAGAACCCTAACGTGTACCAAAACCACAGGGGGCCAGGTCAGAAGCAGCGTTGTTTACAATGGAGTAAACAAGGTTTTGATATTAAGATGGCCAACACTGCGCCAGATTCTGCCTTCCTCTTCTTCCCACAGGTAGCCAGCTGTCCCTGGGCTTACTGTTTTGCTAATCGTGCTGATGGGTGGACAGGCCTTTGTGTTCACATGGCTAATGGGCCTCCTGAATGTGAGGCCATTTTGCTGGGCTTTTAACGGCCTCCGCTGTTCTTTCCCCAACTGTGAGTCGAGTTGATCAGGATCCCTTTCCCAGAGGACTCGGCTTGAGGGAAGATCACATTACCAAGTACAGGGCGCTGCTGTAAGTACACGTCAAGACAGACGTGTGGGACCATGTAGAAGACCACTTGGCGTGGCTGCAACCTTTAATGACCTTTCAAAATCAATACAGTGATTTTCAGACTTAATATCTCTTTCTCTGGAGACCCTTTTATGATGACAGAAACTATTTTACCCTATACCTTTATCACATGCTATATTTTACCCTCTACACGTGCATGGGCCCCACACAGCTGCCCACTCGGGAGGAAACTCTGCTGTCCTGGAGTCTCTGCCGGCTCGGGTTACCGCGCGCAGCACAGGCTGGCGTACGCCAGGCCTCA
Source organism: Thryonomys swinderianus (assembly GCA_004025085.1). Classification (NCBI taxonomy): domain Eukaryota; kingdom Metazoa; phylum Chordata; class Mammalia; order Rodentia; family Thryonomyidae; genus Thryonomys; species Thryonomys swinderianus. The sequence goes on along the minus strand of PVIC010003469.1, from coordinate 31,600 downwards.
CACACGCTGGGGAACCTGTTGGCTGTCCCTGGGCAGGTACGTGGGTAAGAAGAGAATCAAATCTCCTCCGTCTCAGGACTGCTGATGACACGACCTACAGCACAGCTTTAGAACTCCAGCAAACACCACCTGGCGGCAAACCCGGAAGGTTCCACTAGGGGCGGCTTCGCTGTGTGGGTCACGGGAAAAAGGAAAAAGGGCTACGGTCCTCAGACTCGCAGAGGCCTGGGAGCTCACACTGCCCAGCGTCAAGCCGTTTCCTGAATGCTTGCTGAGCCGCCGCTGTGACAGTGCACATACCTTTCCAGCTAAAAGACACTGGGCACAGGTAGCTCCACCCCATGCCCATGACTACACAGTGCCCGTGAATGCGCCAGGGCTTCTGCTATAACTACCTTCAACCCGGAGTCTCTGTGTAGCAGTGTCAGCGTGTGCGTGTGTGTGCACGCACGCCATGCTCTTAGGGAGCTCTCCCCAGACCTGCTTGGTCGCGTGTCCAGCCTGGGAGTCAGGGCCGGTCCTGGCTGTTCAGTGCCAAGCACCCGTTTCTCGGAGAGCGGGACCGTCGAGGCCCCGCAGCAGTGATCGTCTACGGCAAAGCGAGAGTTGCGGGCTCTCTGACCTCCCAGGGACACAGGCTTCCGGGCTGGCTGCTTCCTGTCCCCGCCGCGTGTCCACCACGGGCAGCGACGCAGTAATTCTTCTCCACAGACACAAATCAAGTGGTTCGGGGAACACTCCACTGACGTCTCCAGTGTCACACCGATGTGAAAGTTCCTTTCAATGTTATTTCATTTCATAGAAATCTGTGCTCCTCCTAGGAACCACTTGTAACCATTTGCTTTCCCTTTAAAAACAAAAAAATGTTGAAATGTTGATAGCGCTGGGGATCAGCCCCGGGCCTCAGCGTGCTGAGCGCGGCCAGGGCGACACCACCTGGGTCCAGAGCACGGCGCCGGGGCCTCGCCAGGACCTCGCCCAAGGGCTGCTGGGTAGGGGCCGCTGGGCCGCCCCGGGACCCCCGGGAGGTGCACACACACACACCGGCGCGTCACAGCAATGTTCGTTGCCGGCGCCCAACATGTGCGCTGTGGGGAGAAGGCGGCTGCGGAAGGACAGAGTGACGGGGACCCACTTCCCCGGACACGGAAGTCACCACGTCGCCGCCCGGCTGTGACCCCGAGCAGGATGCCGCGCCTCTGCCGCACCTCAGGGACCTGTCTGCACCCTGGGAAGATGAAGCTTTGCTCTGCTGCAGCCGACGGGGACCCCGTGCCCCGTGTGTCCGGAGGCAGCAGCGCTCCTGGGGACGGGCCGTCCTGGAAGAGGATGAGCTCAGTGCTCGGTGCCCGAATAGGTCCCCGGGCCTCATGCTCTGCCGCCCCCTCTGCTCCTCTGCATGGACAGAGCAGCGCGGTGCCCCTCAGGGGCAACGGACCCTCTCTCTGCGCTCGCCCGGGCTCTGCTGCCGTTCCTGGAATACCTAAGGGGGGACGCAGAGCAGCCTGGGGGGACCCAGCGCTCCCAAGGGCCCGCTCCTCGGCCAGCACCTGGACCTTCCTGCGAGGAGACAGAGGACGACTATGCGCAATGGGGACCGAGGGTCTCGCCGAGGAGGGGCGTCTGCCCGAGGCGCTCCGGACAGACCCAAGTGATGGCCCCGAACAAGACAAGGGCAGCATGTAAACCGAGGCAGGGAGGGTGGCCCCGGGGAAGGCGACTCAGCCGCAGGGACGCTCTGGCCCGCAGTGCCCTGAACTCGCTGGGCCGTGCACAGCCCCTCCCTCCCCAGCTCACGCTGCACACGGCGTCACGGCCGGGAAAGGGTAAACTATCAAGACGACCGGTGTGCCGGGCCTCACGCCCCGCGGTATCCTGGGTGATGCCTCACAGAGCCACCTCGGAAGCCAGGCTGGCACAGAACAACTCAGTCTCCGGGTCCCTAACGGGGACTTCCCCAAAGAAATGAGCAAAAGCAAATTGACTACGAAAAACGTTTTGTCCCTTAACCATAAATACATATGTGTTAAAATTAGGAATAATCAACTTTTTTAGAAATTAGGATATGCATATATAAAAAGCAATGAAAAGTGAACCCGTAATTCTGCCACCCAGAAATACCTACGAGTCACATTCTGGTAACCTTCCATTTCCTCTGTCTGCTGTGAAGTTTTAAACACAATTAGGATCATTCTATTCCTTTTCCTCCTCTCCGTGTAAAGTGCTGTGACTTCAGCACACACCTCCGCGCTGCAGGCTCTTCCTACGTACGAGTTTTCCCTGCGGGCGACAGGGGCTCGTTTGGCCCTAATTTCCTCCACGGTTTCCCCTGCTGAGCCCCCTAGACAGCTTTCAAGCGGTTGCACCCGGCAAGACTCACAGAGGCCCAGGTCTGCCCTGGGAGGCCGGGGCCCTGAACGAAGCCACTCACCCCACGGGTGACGGGCGCCCTCCGCCTGCTCTCCAAATGCCAATGGACCCAGAGCTCTGCGAGATGTGAGCCGCGAATGCTGGTCGCTCTGGTCAAGCACTGCAGCCGCTTCTAAGATGAACAAGAGTGCAGCGACAGCCGGGCCACTGGGGCCTCAGCCCTCCCCTCTGCAGCCACCCCGACTGCGGCCCAGAAGTGAAGGGCGCCTCGTCTCCTGTGGCCCTGCTCAGGTCGCTTCCAATGTCTGGGCTCCGGTGGCACCAAAAACCCTACTTTGCAAATAACGATTCACGGTCATGACTGTTCTCTCTGCTTCCAAGGAAAATTTAAAAGGCAGAAACACAGGAGTTGGAAAAACGCAAACTAGATCTTGGACCCGAGACTCAGGGTGACACTGACACCCGGGGCTGCAGCTCCAGACCGCGCCGTCCCCTGGGCAGCTTCACGGGCTGGGCTCAAGTGGCAGCTGCAGAGCGGGCACGTGGGAGAACCTGGATCTGGAGGCGGACGCTGAGAGGAGAGCTCGGGGTGAAAGCAGCCGCGACCGCACAGCACAGCCGGGCAGCACGTCAGGGCCGCCGCTGCTTCCTGCAGACCCTGGGGCAAACAGGACCAGCGCGAGAGCTCGCCCGGCGCACTTCCCGGCAGCCCGGGCCCCCACCTGCTCGTCTCTGGACACCCGGGAACTTCCCGACCGCCGACCTCCGGAGCCCAGCTGTCAGCCCCGCCCCCAGGGCGCCCCGAGCTCCCTGGCTACTGCTCCTCCGTCCACCAGCCTCGGAGCCGAACGCAGGGACTCAGCCTTCAGAGCTGCAGCTGCTCGGGCCCGGGTCACCGGCCTCACGTCGGCTCGGCCAGTGGGCTTCCGCCTCAGGCAGCCCACGCTTCGCTTCCGCACAGGCTCGGGAGCACCCGTCTGTCCTCCCTGCCCCCTTCTGGTGAGTCTGTCTGCCCTGTGTGCCTGACACTGCAAGACAGTCCTGTGAGCTGGCACCCCTGCCATCTCCTCTGGGAGGGCTCCCCGTGCCCTTTCCCGGCACCACATGCTGCCCCCCGAGCCCCAGACCCAGGGCCCACCTGCAGCATCCCGGGGTACCCAGTGTGCCCTGCCCTGCCCACCGTGTCTGATGCCACTGGGCCTAACCATCGTCCTCAACCCGCCCACAGGCGACCTGTCCACACTCAAGTGCAAATCAATTTAGGCACAACTTCGGGCCCCTGCGCTGCTCACCTTGCACTCAGGTGACAGGACAGCCCGAGGGCCCCCAGTCCCACGCCGCGCCACGCCACCCTACCCTGCCTTGCATTGGTGACGGACGACAGACCTGCCACCGGTTCCAGACCTTCGGCCCTGCCTCCCTTCCCTCTCTCAAGAGATGTGAGCACCTATGATACTGAATGTTCACATTTTAAAAAATTAGTCCAGTAAGACACGTTGCCACGCGCCCCTGCCACGTGCCCGCCCTCCTGCCACTTTCCGAAGCAGCCGCGGCTCCCGTGAGGCCCACAGCTTCTGTGTGGAAAGTCCAGCAAGCAGCAGAGAACTCCGAGCCCCAGGTCCGAGGCGCCCGAACGCCGGCACGGGTCCGGGAGGCCGTCTGTGGCAGCCGTGTGAGCCGCCTCCTCTCTCCAGCCCGCGGGGTTGGACTTGGGGCCTCTGCACTGTGCTACGTCCTCAGCCTTTCTTCACGTTTTCTTTACTTTGACACAGGGTCTGGCTAAGTCACTAAGTTACCCAGGCTGGACTCACACTCACAACCTTCCCGCCTCAGCCTCCCAGCCTGTGGGGACCACAGACGGGCATCACCACGCAGCTGTTGAGCTCACCTCACATCCGGGCACTGAGGCCCGCACCACCACTCGGCTCCACAGCTGCGCCAGGCCTCTGCGCCCCCAGGCGAGCTGGAGAGGTCACCCGGGTCAGGTGGGGCGGTCTGACTGTGGCTTCCGCCAGGCGCTCCAGGGCTTCCGCGAGGCGGGGCTTCACCGTGAGCACTGTTTCGCAAACATGCTCAAACTTCACATTTCTGACCCACAGGTTCCGGCTGCCTTAGCGGCACAGGACAGCTGCCGACGCAGAGGCAGCCACAGCCCTCCCCGCCTCAGTCCTCCCCTTCCTTTCCTTCCTCCTTCCCTGCTTCTTTTCTTCCTTCTCTCCTTCCTTTGTCCTTTTCTTCCCTCTCTTTTCCCTTCCATTTTTTTTCCCCATTTTTAAGATGCCATCTCGACATACTGCCCAGCGCAGCCTCCAATTCCCAGACCTGCCCACCCCGCCGTGCCAGCTTCCAGTGGCTGGCTCTCCAGGCACCACGCCCAGCTCGGCCTGAGTCCCCTTCCCCCAAAACAACCGCCGCACGAGCACAAGCTCCCTAGTGCAAACCAAGAAAGACGATGTGCTGCCTTGATCAGGTCGTCGGCAGAGGGTGAGAACGCACCAAAGTCAAAAGAGAAATTCTCATCAGCAGGAGCACTAGCACCATCCCTACAGATTTGTCTCGTCTGGCATTTTAAAACTAGTTTCCTTCTAACTGAGGCTGTATAGCTGAAAGATTTAGAGAGACATAAGGGTGAGATAAAGACCCATTGGAATGGAAAAAATAGTCCACATAAAGGGGTTGACCCTACGGCCCGGACTCTGAGGACATCCCGCCGAGACAGGGAGAGTCTTTAGGGCGTCCCCGTGGGCCCACCACCTCCTCTGCAATAACTGTCTGTGGCCATGGCGTCAAGTTATTGACTCAATAGAGAGCTGAACGAATGAATGGATGGATGGATGTGCCAAATACACGGCTGCGTCTCAAAATTGAGACCAATTTGTTTACCATTCTGTTGAGTTTAATTACCTTAGGTTAAGTTCCATAACTAGAGGTATGGATTCAGACTCTGCTAGAGACAATACGTGACTTGGCACCAATACACGATGGAGGAACTCATATATACTTTTGGAGATTTATTTACACGTGTTTTCATTAAGTCACAACTGCTGAGAGCCCAAAAGCAGCTGTTAGGGTGAGATGAATGATCCTCTTCCACAATAGTGTAGTGAATAGAACTATAATTCATGTTTGTTGGGAGACGTTGTCCTCTGGCCATGAAACGCTGTAATGCACACACTTGGTCAGTTACTCCAATTGTTAGTTTCCTGGGTTTTTAAAAAACTTTCTAAGGAATGACTTCCTGCTGAACAGCCTATGAGGAAACACCTGCAGGCGGCGTCGCGTGCCCCCCCCACGGGACACGCGCAGCGCTCGGTCTCCAGGCTGAGGCCGCGTCCCTGCAGAGGAGCGTCTGGATCGGCGGCCAGATCGGCATCGCAGTCAGCCCGACGCCCTCGAAGACGAGGTCGGAGTCTCTGCAGCGATGTCGCGGGAAGCCGCCATGGCCGCCAACATGAGGGACACGCCCACAGGCATCTGCCCGGCGAGTCCACGGAGCCCGTGTCCAGCGTCCGACCGGAGCACCTGCCAACAGGCCAGCCGTGGGCACACCGAGCTGCAGCGCACGGGCCTCGCCAGGAAGCAGGAGGCGGGCTGGCTGGACAAGGTCTGCGGCCACCGCGAGGTGTCAGGGCAGCCCGGCGGGCCTCAGAGAGGCAGGCGGCTCCGAACCTGCCCAGCAGCACTGGTTCTCAGAAACAGGTGGCGTGGACCCCGCCCATGCGTGTGCACACATGCACACGGGCGCCAGGGTGCGTGTGTGTCGTTTACCTCTCCCGGTGACCGCACTGAGGGACACTCTCCCGCGTGCCCCGCAGTCACGCACAAGCCCGCGGCCCGCCGGGTCCGCTCTTCCTCCCCGCTGGCCAGCTCTGCAGATCGGCTGCCTCCTGCAGGTGCTGAGAAGTGCTCTCCGCCGTCTTTCTCTTTTGCTTTGTTTCCTTCCTTCCCTATTTCCTTTCTCCCTCCTCTCTTTCCCCCCTTTTCTTCTTTATATTTTCTGGCCTGGGAACACACACGGAAATTTGGAGAAAAAAATGTCGAAACCCCAAAAATGCTTTACAGACACAACCAATTCTTTTCAAACAGTCAGCAAACCTGGGCCTCCCCATTTGGACAATTACAGCCAAAAGAAGGATCTGGTTTCAAAGGGCAGCTGCTCATTTGAAGTGGGATAAGCATGGTTAATTTTTTCAATGAGAAAATGGTGATGAATGGAACAGAAAATAAAGATATCTTTCAAGTTAAACTAAAAAAAATGTTTTAATTCAAGGTCATCAGTTTGGAAATATTATCCAGAGAGCATTTCAAATCACGGAGAGGAGCTTTCAGAAAATCTTAAGTGACCAGAAATGGAAAGTATGCTGGGAAATCGTCTGGGACACAAGTCCCACACGCAGCTCTGCACCCTGGGTCTCCAGCTGCAGAGGGCTGGGGGCGGGGCCCCAACACGCGTGTTCAGTTCCCTTCTGTATAAATCACACAGCAGTACTGACATAGGTATTTACGGTTTTTATCAACACAAAATTATTGTAGACTGCAATATTTGAATTTTTTCCGATCTTATAATATTACTTTACAAACTAAACCAAAGTTATCTTTAAAGCACACCGAAGGAGAGTCATGCAATTGTTTTGCTTTGCAGAAAGCCGTCAACTGGAGGACACTGAATTTTCCCACTCCTGTGTTAACGTTTCGATTAAAATTTTGCTAATCGAAGAGAAACAACACTCCCCATTCTCCTTCCATATGACAATCTTTCCTAGATGTATTTTTACAAGTGATACGTGAACAGAAAACTGTAAATCTCCTTCAAGGTCTTACTGCAAAAAATTTGTGAGATGTTTTAGAGAGCTAATTTTTCTTGCTGGTTTAGGACACTGAAGGGTTCATCTTTACAGAAAGAAAGACTTCTCTCACGTTTTACGCCCAGCTCAGCCCCGTTTCTCTTGACTGTGTATTGCAGGAGAAGCATGTTTTTCACCTCCTAAACCCACAGGTCGCCATGTGTTCTCCAGGGCCAACACTCTGTGCTGACACCGAGGCGAAGCGGCTTTTGTTCAGAACAGCTCCACGGGGAGGCGAGGCATGCGGTCGGCTGCTGCCCGGAGGCCTGTGAGCCCCAGCGGAGGAGCGGCCTGGGGTGAGCCCACGTCCGGGGTGTCCGAGGACTCCTGCCTCTCCTTCGGCCCCCACCTTCACACTCTCAAGGAAGCCTTACGAAAAGGGGACCCGATTGGGGACATCAGACATTCTCATCTGTTGCCGGAAATGACTGACTTTTGAAGTCAGCAGTTATTGTGTAAAATTATTTATTTTAAGGAAATAAGCAGGGAACCTCAAAATGACTTTTGCTTGCAGATGGCTTTTATAGCCAATTAAAAATACTGGTCGCTAAAAACACGGTGACTAACTTAGGTCGGGTTTTTTTTTTTAATTATGTAAACCACTTTCTGTAGCTAAATGCCTGAAAAGCTTCAGCTCGCTTTATACTTCCGACCAGTGCTGACGCCATTTACTTAGTAAGCAGAAGTTGTCACATGCACAGAAAGTGATTAGCAATCACTTGCTACGAGACATGAGATCGTCCTAAAACTCCCATTTACCCCCCACTGAACCAATATCTCAGCTCGTTCTGCAAGACTCAAATGAGAATTTCTCCAGCAACTAACGGAAGTGAAAATATGAGCCCTCACTCTATCGAATACGACAAATTTGATCACAAAGGAAAATGAAAACCGGCGCCCTTATACTAGCTCAAGACACTTCAACGAAGAAAAACAGCCTGCATCCCATAACATTTTATGATACCAAATGAGACGCAGGCAGTGCAATTTCACTTATGCGATTCACTTACAAGCAGTGCGAGTGCAATCTCGCTGATTGCATTTAAAACAAAGGACTGAATCTGTTTACAGGGCAGACCCACAGTGGTGCGAGAATCTCACTGTCCCCACCCAATGTGGACACAAAGAGACCTTCTCAGCTCAGCAGAAAGGAAAAGGGTGTGAAGAGGGTCCCAGGGCTGCCCGGGGCCCCCACAGAAAGCACACTAAACCCTGAGAGGTTCTCCGCCCACTGCCACAGCCAGCCTGCCCAGAGTTTTATTTGGTTTTCAGGCAGCCCCGAGAACCGCTCAGTAGGCACCTTCCCTCGCTCGAGCAGACCTTGCCTGGCCTGTGGGTGTGCATACGTGTGCATATTTGCACGTATTTGCACGTAGACAACATAGGCAGACAACGGGGGAAAGACTCTTACAACCAATACGCTCACCAGCTGGACTCCTCACAATGCCTATTTGATCAACTCTTCCACCCACGAGGTTAGGTCATGAGCATTCCAGAGCTACTATTTCTGGTCTTCACCAAAAACTAGAGCTTTCATTGCATCATTTTCCCGTTGTGAGGTTCAAGAGTTCAACCCCAGGGGAGGTTCACAGTTCCAAGCAAGCGCCAAAGTTGCCAGCAGATGCCTCCCTGACTGCCCTCCCACAAAAGCAACAAGGCTGGAAGAATTCTCCACCCTCCTGGGGCCTCAGGCTTCGCAGGCCTTGCGGGCACCCCGCGCGTCAGCAGTGACTGAGTGAGCGTCGGGGTTAGTGCGGTGCCTCCCACCTGCCGCGGGCCTCGTCCACGCGGGAAACTGCACCTCGTGGCCAGTGCTCCTGTGGAGTGACCTATGGCCATAGGTTTCCGAGCCCCGATGAGGAAGCCACACTTCAGTGGCCCACCGGACGAAGCCAGTGGCAACTGTGGGTGACAGAGCACTTTTCGGCCCCCATGACACCACTTCTCTCCGGTTGGCCACGTGTCTTCCACACAAGTCCCACACACGAAGGCGCTGCTGAGGTCACCACGCTCTGGACACTCAGCCACACGATCAGGTCTTAATGCTACATTCACTCTGAAATTGCAGATGAGCCGACACACCCAACGCCCTGTCTTTCCTTCTCCGAACAGACGGGGCCTAGAACCACACAGGCTTGCTCCGTTCCACACAGTGTGAGCTGCGGCCGGTAGGCACCTGACGTGCTTGGAAGGCAGCCACTGCGCAGCCCCAGGCCACGCCCCCATGCCCACAGCCGGGCAGAAGCTCGAGGGCCAGCCCAGCATGCCCAGTGCATCGAAGGAGGAAAGGGCTGTGGTCTCTGAAGCGCACAGGGCGGGAGATGCTGCCAGGCCTGAACCAGGACGCAGAGCAGCAGGAACAGGAGGAAACACTGAAATGAGGGCACCGAGGATGCCCCAGGGCAGAAAGGACCCGCGGGCTTTAATGGCGCCCAGAAATCTTATTCCAGAGTCACCTCGAAGATTGTCCTGCCTCCTCCTCGCAGTCAGCACTCACTGTCTTATCACACAGGAAAGACCCTGGGGGCTGCGGCCCAGGACAGGACGGGCCGGCCTGCGCGGTCCGGTGGCTCAGCCCTCTCCAAGCTGCACTAGGCTGCATGTGGAATTCGCCATCAGTGTCTCCTTCCCAGTAGCGTGGATCCTGAAGGCCTGTCAGCCACCCGCGCGCACGGTGACCTTCCAGAAGGAGGGACTCCGGCGGCCTGGGGTGTCCCCAGCAGACAGAGGCTGGCCGGGTGCCGGCCCCGCCTCATCCCGCTGCTGCACCAGAACGTCCCCTGTGCCCGCAGCAGCGGCCAGCGTGCGGTCAGGGCCGCGCTGTGCTCGCCCGGAGCGAAGGCTGAGCGGGGCAGGGCGCCCGTGTCTCTGCTCGCTTCTCCCGCACCTCCGTCGAGGCTGGCAGAATGCGGCTGCTCCGACCGATACGGGGCCGCTTCCAGCCTCATTTATTCCGTTTTATCGCGCTGCATTGTGTGGCATCATAGTGCTCAGGTGGGTGCCCTAACACCCGCCTCCTGGCTCGTTTGCTCTCTTCTGTAGGCAGCTTCCCTGCCCGCGTCAAGCCAGCACCTCCCCTGGCTGGAGTCTTTCACCGCGCGTGTCTCATTTCCAGGGAAGTGCTGGGGGCTGCGGACTCCCCACGGCAGCCTCGAAGGCTCCGGGAGCAGGGACAGTCACGAGGATGCTCGCCTGGTCTGTCCCAGGAAACTCACTGTCCTCACATAGCCGAGTGGACAGTGGCCTCTCTCTTGCCAATTTGTCATTTTTCCCAAGATTTCAAGATCTCTCTGGGTCACACGGGCCCGAGAGGCCCATGATCTTCTAAGTACTTTCACGTGTAGCGGAAGCTGGGCATCCCCTAACTGCCCCCAATTAACCACTCTGAATGCATGAGTTCAAACTTGGAAACCTGAGATCTGGGGTCCCACCCACAGGCGTCCCCAGCTCCCCTGCAAGGTGTTCCACCTTCTCACAGGAACAGGGACAGCACTGATCTGAGCAAACACGTCCACGGTGCCCATTACGTCCCGGAAATGCCACAGGTACGACGCACAGATCACCAACCTAACTTTGCAGCAACCCTGGAAAAACACCACCACTTCCTGTCTCAGACAGACTCCCGGCTGGCCAGAGTCACAGCTGGCACTGGGCGCACTGAGCCTCTCCCTGGCGCTGTGATTCTAAATGCCCTGTTCCCAATGCGCTACACCTCTCCACGCCACCCTGGAAGCCCGAGAATACATTTCTCAGCCCCGAACACGCATGTGTTCCCCGGCTGCCGCGGAGGCCTGGTGCGTCGCACTCAGCGACCTGCCCTTAACCATGGAGCATCCAGCTCACCTGTGACTCTAACCAGGAAACTGACGGAGCAAACAGAATCCGTGCCCTGTACAAAGCGCTTCCGAGGCGCCCTGTGCAGACTCCACACGCCGGCAGACGAAACATAAATCCCAGTGGATCGGGGCTTCATATAAACAACTCAGACCTTATCGCGCCTCTCTGAACCACCTCCAATTCATCAAAAACACAGGCACCCGTTATATACGGCACCCTCCATTAATGGGAACGTGCCCATAAATTTCCAAATTGTAAGACTCAGCACCAAAAATAAATACATAAGCAGCCGGAGAAGCCCCACATACCCTGCAGCTCCTTCCCTGCCCTCTGCGTCCCTCCGAGCAGCCTCGAGCCATGCATAATGCAACACGGCGACTGCTAACAGCAGGCGCGCACCAGATAATTTACACTTGTTTTTATGGACACGAAGAGCTGATCTTTGAAGCTGTCCCTAATGAGATTCCGCTTGGCCCTAACAGCGTCCTGAGAGAGGGTTCCGGTTTTCCCCTTGGCATCCGGTGCATATTTATAATGCAGAATACAGGCTCATTTCAACTGTACATGTGGATTTTGGTGTCTTCCCTATTTTACAGACAGATTTCCATAGACTAAGGAGCAGGGCCTCCTCAGTTACTAAACCCTACTTTATCCACAACATCACTGCCAGTCGGCACAGGCGCTCGTCGAAGGAGCAGGGACCTCAGACGGCCCGACCTTCCGCAGACACCTCGCTGACTGGACCCGCACTAGGGCCAGAGCCTCAACAAGGTCTCAGACAAAGGGCACCCCAGGAGGACTAATTACCCAGCGCTCTGCAGACCCAGCCACAGGGACAGCAAGGGGTGAAACCTGAAGTCAGTCGCCCCAAAATTTAAACCTCCTGGCCCCCAGGGCTTCCAAGGCAAATGTCACTGTCTCACTGTCTCCGTGTCTCGAATTTCTGCCCCAAGAGCAATTCATGCATAAGCGGGCGCTTTACGGCAGGGTGTTAGCTTTGGAGGAGTTTATAGTGTCATTTCCCATAGCTAGAACTCCGTTCCATACTTACTCTGAATTTCATTTTTTTTTTTTTTTGGAGACAGGGTCTTGCTTTGTAGTTCAGGCTGGCCCTGAGCTCACTATGTAGCCCAGGCAAGCCTCGAACTCAGCAGTCCTCCTGCCTCTGCCTCCCGAGTGCTGCGATGACAGGCGTGAGCCACCACGCCCGGCACTGTGGTATGTGGTACTGATGCCTGGTGGGTGTGAGTCTCCACGCCCAGCATTGTATGTGGTTACCCGGGATCGAACTCAGGACCTTGCACTTGGGAGGCAGGCGCCAGAACCACTGAGCTAACCCTCCCGCCCTCATTTAATTTTTAAACAATTCTCAACTGCTCTTAATACCAATGTTGTTACAATCATTCATCTATGTTTAAGCAAAGCAGTTGCTCTGTAAGAGCTTTACGTGTTTCCTACTCCAGGTAGTAAAGCTGTTAACAAAAAGGCCCAGAGTTACACTGGCTGGATTTATGCAGAACGCTCATCTCCTGCAAAGACCAATGCCCAGCTCTCCCGTCCTGCGTCCCAAGGAGGGGTCCCTCGGGGGCAGCTCTGGGCAGCTCCAGGAAGTGGGCTGACATGGCTCTGAGTGGCCTTCCATTCTCCTGACTGCAATAGGATCGATAAGTGAGCATCTGACAAGAAAATAAAGCAATCTGCTTTCTGACGCTTCTGTCTTTTAAGTTAAAGAACGACACAAGAAGGGAAAAGCCAGCTCTTCAGGGCCAGGTGTCAAGCGAAGCTCTGGACACTTCGAGTTCGAGAAGGGTTCGCTGCAGCCTGAGCACAAGGGACGGCAGAGATCACAGAGCCAGCATGGCGCCTCAGGACTCACACAACCTCTACTGAGACTGACGAGTCTCCCTCGTCAAAGCCAAGGACAAGGTCAAGTCTGCATGCTCGGCTCAAACGGAATGGATGATTCAACTCAGCGGCACAAACTTCTTAGAAGCTCGTCCTCGTCCGCAGAACTGTGGCCAGTTCAATGTCTTTTTTCATGCTCCTGGGGGTTAAACTCATGGTCTTTCTTTTCTTTTTTAAAATTGATTTTATAGGTATATTTTATATACACATCATGATCACAATCGACACTGAGAACTTGTACCAGTACATGCCATGATTTAATTTTCATTTTTCCCATCCCCCTCCCCATCCTTCACCCCATCCCCCTATATACATGTTTTATTTCCTTTTTTTTGTTTTTAACCATCAAATGTTTTCCACAGAATTTCTGAGCTACCTCCCCATCTTTCATGTTTTATTTTGAGATAGGGCTTCACTAAGTCACTAAATTGCCCAGGCTGAGCTTGAACTTGCTATCTTCCTGCCTCAGCCTGTTGGAGTGCTGGGGGGTTACCAGCCTGTGCCACTGTACCCAGCTTCAATTTCCATCTATTTGGTCAACATTTGTGCGGTGTCTAGCCTGTGCCTAGTGCTGTGTCATGCACTATGGGTATAGGCAGCAACAAGTAATTAAAAAATGGTCGTGCTCATTGCACTTACGGAGAGTAAGCCCTGCATGGCTGGAAAATGCGTTTCGGATCCGGGCAACCAAAGGGAAACATGGGGTCAGGAGACACCTAACCCCGAGAGAGGCAGAGGGCAAAGGCCGGGAGAGAGCGGCTAACGGTGGGGGGGGCATGGTCTGTGCAGCCTTCACACCAAGCCAAGGGCCCTGGACCAGCCTGCAGCCACCCCACTGCTCACTGATCCCCCACTGCACAAAATGACGACACAGCTCAGTGCAGTGGAGCATTTTCTGGTAAATCCCAGCCCTTTGGAGGCTGAGGCAGGAGGATCTCAAGTTGAAAGCCAGCCTGCACCTGGACTTTGAGACCCTGGCTCAAAATAAAGCATTAAAAAAATCTATTCAGGAGGTGCAGCTAGAACCAGCCTTATAATGCACCCTCCCTGGGATGCCAGCACTGAATCCAGGTGATGCAGGGGACCTTGAGAAAAATGGGTGGACGGGTCACCCCTGTTGGTCACCCCTGTTGGCACCGCCAGCTGTCTGGCTGGCCCCACGTGCAGTCTACACTGGCCCAAAACCTCACTGTTGTCTTGCGCTTCTCAAAGGAAGTACTATCGTGATCCACTCGAGGCTGAGCAGAGGCCAGGCTTTCGGGGAGGCCGGCCTCCGAGCTTAACTCAACGGCCTGGTTTGGGAAGAAGTCTCACATTTCAGACTCGCAGTCCTGGAGCTCAGCCCAGCAGACTTTTAGTGGATTTTTTTAAAATCCCAAGGGTTAAATCCTTTCCGAGTCTCCCCAGGGACAACGGGAAAGTGCCTCTCCCATTTCCCACTCTCCTCCTGTGTCTAACCCGCATGTCAGACAGTTACCAAGCCGCTCACTCAGTACTCCATCTTGACCCTGGAGTGTGACTGCCGTCCGCGATCTAGAAGAGGACACGGACACCTGCCCCGCCCGCTCTGGGAAGCCCCAAGGAGAAGAAGGGAAAGGGCAATGAACTCACCGAACTCACCCCAGAGACAGCACCGTTAGCTCAGTTCCTCATCAACCCGACCACACTCGGAGGGGCTCAGTCCCAGGCCTGCAGGGGGCGGGACGTGTGTTTATGGAGCCTGTGCTCTGGGCTATCTGGGTTAACAGGGACTGGATCCCTGTACCTGCACTGAACTCCTCAGAGGACAACTCAACCCACAGTCTCTGGGCAAGAGTAACACATGCACCACCTTGGACTCCGGTCCAACACAAGCTGCCACCGGAGGTGCCACGGTACCCTACTGAGGACGCCGAAGCCACCAGGACAAACACAACCCTCAACACAGCGGGTATCTACACGCCCAGTACGGGCCACCGCGAATACAGCCCCGAAGACCAGACACTCACGGGGAGGCTGCCCAGGTGCTCGCGGCCAGGGTGCAGCCAGGGCCAGGCCCCACTCCAGACAAGCCTTTCTCCGCACTTCTCAAATGACACCCGTTTTTGTATTTTTAATTACGCCCAGATTTATGTTAGAGACCATCAGTGTGCTGCCCCTTCTGCCCCGCCTCTCTCTCACCTCCCCTGCTCACTCTGCTGCCCGGGCCCAGCACCTCCGCGCACAGCGGCCTGTTCACAAAGTGACGCTCCTTCCTGTGAGGAGAGAGAGCAGGCCACGGCACTCACGGCCAGAATCCTCATTTTCATTCCACACTTGACAAAATCAACACCTCGTAAAAGCAGGTGAGCAGAGGCCCCTCCCGCCCGCCAGCCGGGTCTGAGCGGCCTCGGGGATCAGCTGGAGCCTCACACCCGCCACCTCCGCCCAAGGCCTGGCCCCACAGCGGCGCCCGCGAGCGAAGTTGAATCTCTCCTTCTCCGGCGGGGAGCCCCTCACCGACACAGACCAGGGTGGCTGCGCTGGACGCCGGGAAGCCTGCCTGGAAGACCGCGGCCTCTGCTGCCTCGGGCTCCCGAAAGGCCTGCTTCCTCCTGCTCACTTGTCCACAGAAAACGAAGCCCCACTGACACGTTGCAGGAAACGTTCCAAAACACCCCCTCCCCTTTCCTCAAAGGGCAGAATCTATGGTAACAGATAATTAACAAATGACAACCAGTCTGAACACCGAGGGTCCGTGCTTGGTTGCTAAGATGATGGAATCAAGTTCCAAGATAAACAGGGGAGCGTGCTGTGTGCCATTAACAGGGTGACGGGGCGAGACGGGGCGTGGGGACCGTGGCGGGTGGCGGCGGGGGCAGCACCTCTCCCTGGGCTCTGTCCCGCCCGAGTTCTTGAGGGCCGGTGAGGAACGAGGCTGGAACAGGGCTCCCACGACTGGGCGCCAGGCACGTCCGTACCACATGGGGGAAGACATTACCAGAGTCTGCGCTGGGCGCGGAAGAGTCAGGAACTAGCATCCTTCAAGAGCTGACACCGCCGCCCTGTCCTCCACGGCCACCTCCCATCTCTTCCTCCAAGTCTCTTGAGCCATGTAGGCCTCAGAGCCACCAGCTGTGCCCGTAATGTGGGGTTAGGAGCCAAGTGGAAACCAGTTAACCCGTGGAAGTCAGAATTTGCTCCGACATATGGTCAGTCTCCTCCATGAACAGATGGCCAACCTTGGGAAATCCCAGCTTCAAATATCCTTACAGTTCTCAAAAGCTGGTGCATAGTTCACTATTTGTCAGACGCATTAAAAAAATAATGAAATCCAAAGCGGAAGAGTTGAATTGCCTAAAAGGGCTAAAAACAATGTTTTACCCCAGAGATCAAAGGCAATGAAGGCAGCAAAAACTGCTCTCCCTGGTCTTCCAAATTCTGGGCTCAGGGGTTTGTGGGGCCTCTTAGTGTAACCTCAGAAAGCCCAGGCTCAAGTCCTGCCCTTCCGGGGAGGGACCCTGGCCCTGGCCTAGTGCCGGAGCCCAGGCGGGGCACCAGAAAGCCCAAGGGAGATCTGGGACCTCACGGCGGCACCTGCTGTCCCGCTGGCCCTTCACAAACGCCCTTCCTCCACTTCTCTTCCGTGCCAAATGCACGTTCTCTTCATTCTGTTCCTCGCTGCCTGGGCCGCCCGTGCTTGGCGATGACCGTGAGGGGCCCTGACCCAGCCAGACTCGCTGCCCAGCCCTGGCCAGGAGCCGGTTCCACCTCCTGGTTCATGCCAGCGCCTTCTCACTGGTGCCTCCTGTGGGCACAGGCCAGAGGGCCTCCACTGGGCCTCTTTTTAGGGCACTAATCCCACTTCTGAGAGCTTCACCCTCATGAACGAATCACTTCCCTGAGTCTGCACCCTGAGGGCCGTCACTTGGTGGGAGGGTGTCAGCAGAGGCGTCCTGAAGGGACACAAATACCCGGGCCACAGCATGACCCAAGAGGGCCAGGACATGAAAGTGGCAAATCATCCTAAATATTGTGCGCTAAATATAATGTGTTAAGAGCCCCAAATATGACTTTTGTGATTTAGAAAGAACTGATACAGCTCGATAGACTCTGTGGTTACCTCTGCAGTGGTATTAAAGTGAAATAAAATTTTGAGGGCTGGAGGGTTAGCTCAGTGGTTCCGGCGCCTGCCTCGCAAGCACAAGGTCCTGAGTTCGATCCCCGGTAACCACATATAATGCTGGGCGTGGAGACTCACGCCCACCAGCCATCAACACCGCATACCACAGTGCAGGGCCTGGTGGCTCACGCCTGTCATCCCAGCACTCAGGAGGCAGAGACAGGAGGATTGCTGAGTTCGTGGCGGCCTGCCTGGGCACCACGGTGAGCTCAGGGCCAGCCTGAACTACAAAAGCGAGACCCTGTCTCAAAAGCAAAAAAAAAAAAAAAAAAAATTGAAAGTTCCAAAACTCATGACAAACAGAGCTGGTATAATACGTACATCATAGGAAAAGCCTCTGGTAGGAAATCAGGAGGCTCTGGGCCTGTGTGGCTGAGAAAAGACTGTTTTCGGTTTTTTCTTGATTTCAGCTTTAAGTCTTCACTCAAAGAATATTTTAAACCAAGTGCACAATTCATAAAAGGCTTGAATGTTGGTCAGCGGCAAAAATCCCTAAACCCAAGAAGGAGTAAGCTCCTTGTTTTAGCCAATCTGTGCAGACGCCGAAGTAGCCCCAGCAAGATGCAAAACAAGAACAACAACAAAACTCCACTTCGCCAAGACTCCGCCATGTCCGATGAGAAGCGAGTCCCAGGAGGCGGGTCCTTGCACAGGACGCAGCCCCAGGCGCCCGTCTGAGGGGCCACGGCTGGCCAGGACGCTCCGTCAGGGCCACCGGGCTCTCAAGATCTCAGAACTCAGCCATCACGTCTACAAACGCTGCTGTCTGCTTTCCTCAGTGGTCATGTTCATCCTCCTTTTCGTTCCGCGTTTCAACTTCAGCGCGAAATGCAAAACGGCACCCAAAATGTAAGCCAACTAGAGTAGCTTATATTTCTGATTTGTAGTAAGGGAGGAAAATAGTGAAAAACTTGCAAAAATGTATTTTCCTCTCTCTCTCTCTCTCTCTCTCTCTCTCTCTCTCTCTCTCTATATATATATATATATATATATATACACCCTTCTATAGGGACAGGAGGTAAAGAAAAATCATCTTCAAACCAAAAAAAGCAAAAATATCCAAATACTGCAAGGGCCCGTAATCCAACAGCTTCCTCTGTGCAGGTAAGATTTCCACACAGACAAAGCCTCCAAGTGTACTTTTTATATTTAAAAAAAAAAAAAAAGAAAAAAGACTAACATGGTGTTCTAAGAAAGTGCGGCAGCCTGGTCCATACTGATCCCGAAATAACAGCCCAGCCCTCCAGGGTCGCTGCTGAGCGTGGAGCTTCCAAGATCCGAACAGAATCCAGAGGGAGAAGCACTCGGGCAGGAGAGCGCTGCAGAGCCGCTGAGGAGGGAGGAAAGGGCTGAGGCCTGGACGCTCCAGGCTGCGCCGAGCTCCCGTCCTGGAGAGAGCTCCGCAGGCCGCGAGGGGGGTGCAGGAGGCGGCCAGGCCCAGTGGCCCTCGGTTTGTTTCCGTATCTCCAAATCTCCGTAAGCTGTAAAACCTCAGAGTTAAAACTGAGTCTGCCTCAAATGCACTCTGGCTGTTGCAGTTTTTTTTTTTTTTTTTTTTTTTAGTTCTTCGTGAAAACACCGCCACGAAAGCAGGTAAAATACAACAGCAAAACTGCAGGAAGACTGGCCCACGCCGAGAGCGACGCGGCGGCTCCGAGGTAGGCGCCTGTCCACGGCTGGGGCCATACTTCCTCTCCGACCGTCTCTAGCCCGTGAATGTCGGTGCCTCCTTCAGAAGCTAGAATCCAAACGGAACCCGGCGGGCAGCATTTGCTGCGTTTGTTAGAATGCTCTGCACTGCCTAAGAGTCAAGTAGCCAAAAAACAAAACAAAATACACTATCCAGTTACACAACACACGGGTAGGTTTCTAAGAATAAATCCATATGGACAAAACATCTAATTTTAGATTGCCTTTTTAATGCTGGGGTACAGACAAAGAAACCCATAGAGCAGGGATAGAATCAGCTCTGTGACGAAGCCCAACTGTCATGGACCACAGGATGGCACCCTCAGGGGGTACCTAGGAAAAAGGACTTACTTTTAAAAAGATATGAAAAAGGAAAAGAAAAACACCCCACATTTGTACATGAGTGCAAACTGAAAGGACCATTCAGTATCTGCAAGACAAATTTCAGATTGAAAACATTAAAAAAAATTACGGCTATGCTAATGTGCAGGCCAGCGGCGCATGTGTAATGAGGATGGGAGAGGGTTTAACAGGCGGGAGCACAGACTGAGAATTCTCTTCTTCACACGGCGAACACAGCCCAGGTCCGCGGCGAGGGTGGCAGCTCTGCCTTGGCGGAAAGCGTTGTCTTCGGGCCCACGCGTGCCCTCAGTCACGGGGCACCCCCTCCCCCACGGCCCAGCGTGTCCCTGACCCGCTCTCTCCCCAAGGAATCCCACCAGCTAGGTGGGATGTGTGTTCCCAGTTTTAAACGACAGAAAAAGCGGTAGAAGCAGGAGAGTCCGGGCTGTGGGGCCAGAGGGGGAGACACCGCGGACCGTCAGTGCCCCTCGCCGGCGAGGAGCTAAACTCGCTCAAGAGCTCGGGGTAGGCGGTGAGGGCGGCAGGACTGGGCCCCTCACCCACTGCCCACTCTGCTGGCCTCTAAAAACAGATCCCGAGGGTACGTATGTAAAAAGATCCCGCTAAGGAAAGGAGGAAGAAGCGGGCAGAAGCCGGGACGTGGCTCTCAGCAGGGGCAGCCGCCGGGCTGGGCGGGGCCAGCCCAGAGCCCTGGCCGCACGGAAGGAGGCGCCGCGGGGAGGCCGGCTGCATCCGGGAGAGCTGGACTCGGACCCGCTGCGGCCCTGCCCTGCCCGTGAAGAATCTTCCCCTCAGAAAGTGTCATCAGTTACGAAAATAATTCAAATTATACAGCAGCATATAAAATAAAAAGCAAAAGGCCATTATGCAACATTACTTTCCCAAACTGATTCCCAAGTTTACTCTCTAAATAATTATGAATAATGATAGTCTCCTGTCTGTCTCTGTCTTTCTCTCTCTCTCTCTCTCACACACACACACACACACACACACACACATACAGTAGCAGCTTATTTCACACACTTAATTCTTTTCATACTTCTGGTCTCAAACAAAATTGGAGAAGAACTAAATCAAACTCTATGGTGAGTTCAATGTTGACCTTATGGGGAAATTTGGTTTGAGACAAGAATTATGGAAAGAATTAAGTGTGAAAAGAGTAAACTTTGTGAACCAAAGTACCACTATATGTGTGTGTGTACACATACATACATGTATACACACACGTGTGTATCACCCATGTGTTATATCCTTCTCAATAGTAGTATGATCTATAGATGTCTCATGTATGTATTATATCATATATGTACACGAGATATCCATACATCATATATATGCCCAGACATAAATCCACATCTTATACACGCCTTTGTGTGACAATGTTCTGTGTGACACGGTGTCACACACCTGGCTTTACTGCTCACACTCTGTGCATCCAGCTAAGGGCCCGACGCGGAGCACACCGGAAAGCAGCCCCACCTCCTCCCACACCCCTGACCTGGGTGGGGATCTGAGAGCAGACCCCAAGCACAGACCGCTTGGAGATCAGTATGACAGGGTCTCTGCGGGACCCGGAACGGTCCACGCACCGCCGGCGGCTGAGGCAGTGCCCAAGAGCGCCGGAGACCTGCCAGGCCTCACACGACCACGCAGCTGCGGGCGATGCTCACACTTAGCTCCCAGATCTGCATCCAACCTTAAACATCCACTTAGCGACATCCATTTTCAGGAAACCATGTCATATAAAGCATCTCATTTAAGGTTTACAACCTTCTTAAGTATCAGTAAACCCATTTTCCAGATGACAAGACTGAGAACAAAAATCCTCCCATCATTACCCAGCCAAGCCAGAAACGGGCATGGTCAGCATGTATCGACAGATCTCCGTCCCCACATCCTCTCTCTGCATCCGAAGCTGGGCCGTTGGCACCCAGCCTTGGACGTTATGGCCCCCTGATGCTTCTTTTTTGTTGTTGTTTTTTTGGGTTGTTTTGGTTTATTTTGAGACAGGGTCTCGCTTTGTAGTTCAGGCTGGCTCTGAGCTCACTATGTAGCCCAGGCAAGCCTCAAACTCAGCAATCCGCCTGTCTCTGCCTCCCGAGTGCTGGGATGACAGGCGTGAGCCACCACGCCCAGCGCCCCCGATGCTTCTTTTAGCCCCATGGGGAGGGGGATCAGGGCCAGCCAAGTATGCAAGGGCACCACAGTCCTTCACTTGGCACAAGTGCTGTCTCGGAGTGACCAGTGGCAAGTGAGGCCTTCCCGTGCCATTCATGGTCTTGACGGGCACCAGAGGAGGACACCTGTCAGCTCTGCCAGGCCAGAGGGCCTCCCAGAAAGTGCCTGTGAGACCCCTCGAGAGAAGGACTACACCGCCCGGCGATCTGCCTGTGAGTGGCTGTGGCGCAGAGCTCCACACCCCGTCATGGTAAGACAGCTCTGAGCGGTGACAGCGGGCACAGAGCAGGCGCGCAGCTGGGGACGTCGCAGGCCGCCCCGCCTCCTCCCCTGCACTCAGCTGCGAGAGGCGGCCTTGGCCTCGCCTCACAGAGGGGCGCGGGCCGGGGAAGGTCCTTACTGCCCTGCCCTGGGAGCGGCCCTGCGAGGGAGGGCCGGCCCGTCCGAGCACCGCGGACTCTGACGCTCACGCTGATATAACGGACCACCTCGGGCAGAGCCCGCATTCTGCCCGGAAGGGCCTGTGCCGCCCAGGGCACGCCCGGGCCTGTGCCCCTGAAGGCACAACATGAACTGCAGGAAACTGAACCCCAAATTTGGTCTGCCCTTCTTCCTAGCCAGTCCTTAAAGAAAAAGCTGAGGAATTAACTCAGTGGGTGGCTGAGGCGCTGCCCCTGGCACTAGATTTTCAGGGCAAAACTGGGAGCACGGGGGCCTACAGACCAGCTCTGGTAGCGTTTCACTGGGCCTCTGGTCACTACAGCGTACAGTCTTGCAGGACTCTCAGACGCACCAGCCCTCTCTGCACCTCTCGCGTCATCATTCAAAGCCCAGAATAATTTCTCAATGTTCTGCTTAGGAAGACGAAGAAGTTCGCACGGCGAAGCTTTGCTCGTCACTACGTTCCAGGGGTCACACGTGCCCGGTGAGCCCGCGTCTGGGGAGAAAGAGGCCACAGCCGGGCACTGCAGCCCTTCAGCTCCAGCTGTGCTTCGGCTTGTCTCCGGAGCCCTCTGGGATTGCTTCTCAAAACCACGAAAAGCAAAACCAACCTTGCCATGTCACAGGCAGATTCAAGGCAGTGGCTGCTTCCGGCCTGGCGTTGTCTTGTCAGAACTTACAGAGAGACCCTGAGGGCGACCTCTCAGGACGAGGCCAAACGTCAGCTCGGAAATCAGCAGCAAACCCCGGGCGGGAGGAGATCGCGCTCTACTGACCGTTGTTTCCCCAGTAGCTGCAACCTGCGTGGAAGCTCTGTCTCAACCAGAATCCTAGGCAGTCAAGCTGCAAAGATTTTGAACTGTTGGCCTCTCACCACCAGGTGGTACAAAAGAAAACAGGACCGGCACAAGGGCCCGGACCTCAGACAGGATCCTGGCGATGGCCCTGGGCTCCCGGGTCTCAGGTGGACGCGAGAAAGGAACGCAGATGCAAAAATCCCGTGAGAAATAAACGAAGGATGGAAAAGACCAAAATACCTTTAGGGGGAAGACCAAGCTCACCCACAACACCCTGAAACCTGCACAAAAGCTGAACAAATTTTAGACTAAATATTTCATAGAGATTTTCCAGCCAATTAAAGTTTCTATCTAGACTGAGGTGATGTTCTCTTAAAATAATAAACAAGAATATAACACAACTGCATTCAAGGAAAATGCCGGAGCCCCTATGCCTGGCTGGTCACAGTGCCCACTGAGGAACCTTTGCCAGGAAGACAGGACAAGGCAGCGGGCGGGTCCCTGACAAAGCACCTCGCAGTGGCCGACACGGCACAGCAAACTCTCAAGCGCCCAGAGCGACACATGAGGTGGAAGATGGCAGACAGACAGGAAGAAGCCATGCTGGCGTGTGCTGGCACCAGCGGCCCGATCACCCCGGGCTGGGAGAGAGGCTGCGAGGGTCTGGAAAGCGCAGGGTCCCACGCTGGCTCGCACAGTCATGAACACAGGGCCCGAGGGGGGGCGGAGGCAACCGGTGCCAGGCCAGCTCCGGGGGACGTGCAGGCCCGGCCCTGTGGTGAGCCCCTGTGGGCGAGCCCTGATCCCAGTGCTGGGCGCCCCAGGAAAGGCCACACAGCTGTCTACCTTGCCATTGCTAATCTCATTTTTCAAGCCTCTTTTTTTGCGAAAAGGGTATGATTTCACCCTTTGGATTTTCATGGCTGGATGGGAGCAGACGGGTTCTAAGGTTTCTGGATTTCTCCAGTGTCTGCCCGCTCTGGCTCAGCAGCAGGACCCCGTGGCCAAGGACGAGCAGGCAGACGTGCCAGGCCCAAGAGCTGCCCTCACCCACACTCTCCAAGGGCCCTGGGCAAAGGTTTCTTTGGCCTCGCTGAACACAGCACTCACAGCACAAGACATCACAAGAGCAAAACCAGATCCAACATACCCTGAGTACAGTGGCCACAAATGCCGTCCCATATTTGAGGAAAACAAATGCATGGCAATGGAATGAAAAGGTTTGAAATGAGCACACACCTACTCTTCAGAAAAGCCATCTTAGCAAATAAAAATTTTGTGCACCTTAAAAAGCTTTTCCTTGCAACCATGTCAGCCGTCCTTCTACTCATGAGTGTATTTCAGTCCCAAGTATGAGGATCCTCTGAATTAGGTTGGCACCAACCACTAAAGGGAGAACTTTTTCTTCTCATTCTTTCTTTCCTCTCTCCTTTCTTTCTCAGTCCCTCCTTTCCTTTCTTCCCTCTCATCCTTTCTTCCTTCCCCTCCATCCCTTCCTTCCTCCATCTCCCCTCCCTTTTTTCTTTCAAGCACTGTGCCTTGGTCTCCCCACTCTGTCCCGGGGTCAGCGAGCCTCTGTCAGGGGGCCATGCTGCCAGCCCAGCCCTGGAGGAGCTCGCTTTTCTCTTTGTCAGTGACTCTGCAAGGAGCCTGTGTGTGTGTATGTGTCTGGGAGGAATAACTCTCCAATTTTTTTTTTTTTTTTTTTTGAGACAGGGTCTCACTTTGTAGTTCAGGCTGGCTCTGAGCTCACTATGTAGCCCAGGGAAGCCTCAAACTCAGCAATCCTCCTGCCTCTGCCTCCCGAGTGCTGGGATGACAGGCGTGAGCCACCACGCCTGGCACTGTGGTATGTGGTATTGATGGCTGGTGGGCGTGAGTCACCACGCCCAGCATTGTATGTGGTTACAGGGTATTGAACTCAGGACCTTGCGCTTGCGAGGCAGGCACCGGAACCACTGAGCTAACCCTCTGACCAAACCCTCCAATTTTTTTAAATGCCCACATACACAGTCACTTGAAAAGGAGCTTGGGACGTGGACATGCCCAGAGCAGTAAAAAAATACACTACGGAGTCTCAACGTCCTTTCTGTCCTGATGACACACTAGTTCTCGGAGAGGCGCAGGCCTGCTCTGAAAGACTTTTGTGGGGCGTCACAAGGGACGCGAGAGAAAGAGCATCGGGCCTTGAGTAAACAAGGGAATGGTGACCTTTGACCCCATTTCCTGCAGACAGCCACAGGCCCTGTGGCAGAAAGGGGCCGAGAACAGAGCGGCACCAGGGCTGGCGCTGCGCACCCTCCTCTAGGAAACTCCCAGCCCCGGTTGGACCCCACAGGACGGGACGGGATGCAGTGCCGGGCTGAGAGGGGGCGCAGTGCGGAGCCAGGGCTCGCTGGCCTCATCCTCTGTCCGCTCTGTCCCGGAGGCCCTTGGCATGCAGCACCTTTCACCAGCAACAGGCCGACGACAGATGTAGCCACGGCTGAACAATTGGCCCCAATTAGGCCTGTTTCCAGGCAGAAGTAAAGGGGTGGGGTGGGGAGGTGTGGGAAAATACCACGAAGTGTGAGCGACACATCTCACCAGAGAAGCAAACACACGGGGAGAGCCGATGTGTTGAACCGGGCTCAAGAGATGGCGCCAAGCTCACTGCGTGGCATGGTGGAACCCTGCCCCTGTGCCCAGGTCCGGAGCGTGAGCGAGCTGCCTGATGGGCTCTGAAAACCCTCCCGCGCACTGCCTGATGGGCTCTGAAAGTCTGAGCAGTGCCGCAGGTGGACAAGAGTCCTCCCAGGCAGCTCTAGAGGCCACAGACACCCATCGGTTTTGTGACTCGTCTCCGCCTTCGCGTCCCCGGCAGGTCGCCGGAGCGCACGGCGAGCTCTCCTACTTCCGCTTCCGCTCCGCGGCCCTGATACTCACATATGTACATGGGGCGGCTGGAAACGGCTCTGGTTGATGTTGTAGTGCGTGAAGGCCTGGGTGGGGTTGGAGCTGTACTCGTCCACCGTGATGGTCACCTTGCCTTGGGAAGCGATCCCATGTGCCATCTTCCGGCATGGGCGGGTCACAGCTCTCGGGGGCAAACGAGGGGAGCAGGCATGGTTCGCTTCAGCCACCCTCTGCGTCCAGGGCTCTGCGCATCAACGCCGCGGTGTGCTTCTGCAAGAGAGAACACGCTGTGGGCGCGACGTAAAGAGGAAGGGGAAAGCGGGGCCTGAGGGGCCCCATGCCAGGGGCCCTGAGATGGAGGGGCAGAGCCACGCTTCCGACGTGCGTGGACACGCATCGACTCCCCAGAACGCACGGGAATCTGCACAGCAAGCGCACCGATGGCCCCACCAGTCACGGGAAGCGTTTGGCAGCGGCCGTGAACTCGGCCCGGGGACATCTGCCTCCGCGGCGCTGGCCCGGACGCAGAGCGGACACCAGCTCCGAGGCTGCGCGGGGTGCGAGCGCGCCACCTCACAGCCGTAGAACCCAGATTTCCTCTTTAATTATAATGATGGCACTTAACAAGAATTATGGAAGGGCCAAACCCACCGTTGCCATGGCGTCCGGCTATAAACGGCTCGAGCTTGGAGGAGCCGCTTCCAAACCGTCCCTGCTAATTGGAATGTTTGGTTTCTGCAAAGTTGGTTTCAGATAATCTTTTGAAATCTTCGCTTCTAAGGGACCTATCTAAGGCACGCCGAACGTAAGTGAAACAGCAGAATTTCGTGCTTGCATCAGGTACCCGGGCAGAACCCTAACAGGCACTCGTTACGCAGGACTTTCCCCAGCAGCTCCCCAAACGCGCGAGGCCTGCAGTCGTGTGTGTCTGCCCAGCCCAGGACTTCACAGCGAGGCGAGGCCTTCGTGGGAACTGTAGCCTGAGTCACCAGGGAGCGGACTGGGCCACCGTGGGTCCGGAGGGTCCACCGCCGCCCTGCTTGGCCGTGACAGAGCAGAAAGGCAGCAGCCACAACGCCTCCCACCTGGCTCTGCTAAGTCTCGCGCGTTTATTTTTTTATTTTCCACGAATTCTGATTTGTTTTAAAATGTCACCACTAGCAGCCACACCGGGTGCAAAAAGATGTCTCTTTCCACAGTAGGTGTCAAGACGGAGGAAAGCAGCTCTGGTGCGGAAGCCCGTGCCAGAGAGCACGGCGCCGGGGAGAACCCAAGGCACACTTCCGGGGAACCCGGGGAGACTGGACCCCTCCTTTAAATGTTCACAACACCCCTGCCCTGTGCGCCATGAAGCCCCTGAAATCTTAGCTGCTACCGCAAATAAAAATATTTAGAATAATAAGATTAGATTTAAATTTGGCATGAAACACCTTAAATATCGAGCAAAAGGCAGATGGCCTGCCATAGGCCATTTATTTTATTATTTCACACCCCGGGGCTGTGCAGGCCTGCGTATGCCAGGACTACACTGAGCAATGAGCCTCTGCAGCCCTCCGCCCGGCGCCACGGTCTTCCCGTCAGCAGAGCGGACTACACACCGGCCACCTCCAGAGCTCCAGGGTGCTGTGCACCCCAGAGGGGTCCCTGGTGCTGGGGCGTGAGGAGAGACGTCCTGGGTGCCCCATCCTCCCCCCGGCTGTGTGGGAGGACTGAGTCTTGGAGCACCAGTTTACAGACAGCCAGGCCAGCAGGATTAACTAAATTAAAATCCTTCCCTGCCCCTCGGAAGTAAAATATCTGTAAGAACTGCTTACAAATCATAATGCAGCGGTTTTCATACCAAGTTTGCAGCTGTTTCCTTAATTTCCTCCACAATTATATTTTACTGTTGTTTTGCATAACAGTAAAACACAACACCTGCTTCAAATTGCAGTCCTGTTCTAAGTACTGTAATTCTCTTTTGAGACACAAAGTACTGAGACAGTGCTGAAGCACAGAACTGCATAATTGCGTGGCACTGAAAAGTAAATAGAAATGAAAACATCTTCGTGTTATAGAAATGACTGTCATTAAAAAGAATGTTAGCCATCAAAGCACGAGGGGGAGAAAGACACATTTTCAGTCTGCAAGAACTTCGTGTTTGCATAAATTAGACGATGGTATAAAAACTGCTCGGCGGTTCTTCTGTTACTCCCATCAGAGTCCACGGTGCGAGACACAGAACCTGGGGAAGAAAAGAGCCCGGGCGCCCGTGTGGGCCCACCGCAGCCTGTCGGCCTCCATCTGCACTGGGTGCCAGAAAGTGGAAATGCTTCTGGGGTGAACACACTCACCTAGCACAGAAGGCAAGTCCACACACCCCGCGCAGAGACATCTCTCAGGGCTGTGGCGGCGCGGCCCGCCCGCCCACCCACCCGAGTTCTCTGACGGGAGGCTAAGAGCAGACAGAAGGGAGAGAGGCCAAGCCTAACTCCTCAGTGGTCCCCCCACCCGAAGTCACCTCTCTGAGGACAGCCAGGCCTCCGGCTCCTCTCCCCAGGAGAAGCGCAGCCCCTCCACACCGGCAGCCACAGGGCCCAGCGCCTCCGCACCAGGGCTGAATGGGCGGCTGGCATCGCATCTGAATTCATCTTCGTCCTCGCTCTCAAATGTTTTATCGAAACGGTGCACCTGCCGCGCCTCTCTTCTTTAATCTGGAGCCCTTTGAAGAAAATGTCAGACGGAGGAAGGGAGCTTCAAAACTTTCTCAGCACCTTTACAGCAAGTCAAGAAGAGGCTGCCTGCTTAAGATGCTGTTCGCCTCTGCCGCGTCTCAGAACGAACGTCACCCAAGGATATGAAGCAACAGCACATGACACACTGGGAGTTTTGTTTTTTTAACTATCACACACAGAGGTTGAGGAGAAAAACCATCCTTTTCAAAGTGAGAATTTGCAAAACGCAACAGAAGACGCTGCCTATACTCTCAGGAGGGCATCACCTCGCTGTGCACCGTCAGGCCCGCAGGTCGGGGCCTCTCGCCCTCCTCACACTCCTCTGGCTTTTCACTCACGGGAACTAAAGGGAGCAGTTTCCTTTCTTAAATTTTCCTCTCCTACTTTAGCGCATCTGCCCCACAAAAACAAAGGCATCCACTACCAAGCACCAAGACGCGTAACAGGGATACACTGGCAAATAGGATGCTGGTGTTAATTTAATCTGCTTTTTAAAAATACTCGGCGAGCACATTTCCTGGACAGCAGTCCCCTGCACTGGCCCTCAGGCTTCCTGACCAGAAAGGCTCTTCCCGGGGGATCCACTTGTGAACCTTCTTCACGTCCGGGAACAAGAGAAGGATTAAAAACGAGACCAACAAACGCAACTGTCTCCACCTGCTCGGCGTCGTCAGTCCAATCTACCCAAAGTTTCAAAGCCACAACCCACGACCTCTCTCCCCTGTGTCCTGCCGGGCAAAGGCCGCGTGAAAGGCGCACGCCGCCATCTCCTCCTGTGACCCAGGTTGCTCAAGAGAAGCCCTAGCTCTACGGACAGCGCGGGGACTTCAGAACTCGCGGCTCCAGCGCCGCCAGATTGTGCGTCTCCGCTCCGCCTCCGCCTCGCACCCCCGCGCTGCCCCACCTCACGGCCCTACTTGTGTGCCCACTCGCAGCTGTCCGTCCCGCGTGCCAGCCGTGCCCACGCGCCCTACCCACCGCGTCCCCGCAGAGTTTGGGAGGTGCAAAAGCGGAGACCCACGCGGCTCTCCGCGCACCCCCACCCCGCACTTACACCTGAACTTGTCCCCAGCACTGCGGCCAGCGGGCTGGCACATCCTCTCCGAGGGAGGGACGGAGGACTCCGCTCCCACCCGGCAGCCAGTGGAGTCTATATAGGGTGGGGCGGGAGCGCAGAATTCTCCACTTTGGATTGGTTTGTTTGTTTTAAATCTGGGGTGGGCAGCTGGAGGGGCTTCAGCTGCAGCGTGCAGACACGCGCGCGCACACGCGCGCACATGCATGCACACACACGCACAGAGCACACTCGCCCTGCCCTCCCGGCCGCGCGCCGCCTGCTCGGGCCGCAGCTCCCCCTTCCTTCCTTCCTTCCTTCCTGCCGCGCAGCTCGCCTTCCACCCTCGGCCGCGCAGCCACCGCGCTGCCCCCGCGGTCCAGGGGCTGCCGCCGGTCCTCGGGCGCCTGAGCTCCCCGCCTGGCTGACGGCTGAGACCCGACCACCCTGGGGGCGTCGCCGTCCACAGGCGACCAGGCTACGGAGCACACGGCTGAGCCCAGGCGGGAGGCGGGAGGCGGGACGCGGGGACAGAACGGCCGGTCTTCCCCCCTCGGAAACCTCTTCTTCCACTTAAAGTTTTGTTTTTCCCACCCTGACCTGTTTGTGTTCGTGGGTCGCAGCACGAATCAACCGCACTTTTGCAGGACCCGCGTTCGGAGGGGGTGCGGGGGAGGGGGCTCCGCACGCGCCGCGGGCGTCTCCCGGCTCCGTCCCCGCCGCGGCGCCCGCCCTGCCAGCCTCCCGCTGCCCGCACCTCCTAGGCCGCGCAGCCCCGGCCCGTGCGGCACCGGCACCGAGCACAGGGCTCCGCGCCGGCGGCCACGAACTCCGGCCTCGGCAGGCGCGATCGAGCGGCGCCGCTACTTTCCCGGGTCGCCGGGTCGCCGGGTCGCCGTGCACGCAGCCCGGGAAGCGTGGCCGGGGCGCAGCGAGCGGAGGAGCCCGTGGGGCCCGGGTGGCCGCGGGGACCCGGATAGGAGCAAGGATCCCGGCACTGGCCGGGGTGGCCGCGGGCGCAGCCGGAGCACAAAGCTGCTCGAGCCTCGGCGGCCGCCGCACCGGGCCGGAGACACAATGCACCGGCCTAGACCGGGAGCACGCACGACCCTGGACCCGCGGGTGCCCACCCGGCCCGGAGGCGACACCCGGGCGACGGCGAAGGCGCGGGGGTGGGGACCCGGGAGGTCGGAGGAGGCCAAGGCCGAGGAGGGGGCAGGACCGGGCTAGGAGGGAGGCAGCTCCAGAAACTGGATCCGCGCGCTCGGGGCGCACGACCCGCCCTCCCGGAACCCGCGCGACGGCCTGTCCCCGCGGCCCAGCCCGCCGCCCGGCGCCCTCCGCTTTGTGCGCCCCCTCCCCCGTTACCTCTCCGGCGCGCGGTCGCCGAGCCTTCAGCGTCCTGGGTGCGGGCGGCCCATCCCGAGCCGCGGGGGCGCGCGGGCCAGAACCTGCGACCCCGAGGTCCCGCCGCGCGCTGGGCGGGGGCGCGGAGGGCGGGGACGGGGGTACCCGAGCAGCCGCGATCCGGGCGGAGGAGGAGAGCGGGGGGCGAGGGGAGGCGCGAGGGCGCGGCGGGCGGAGGGAGCGCGGCGTGCAGTGACAGGGACAGCCGCTGGGGTCAGGGAGCACGCTCCGGGCGCCCCCCGCACCCGGATCGCCGCCGCCCAGAGCCCTGGGCCGCCGGGGGCGCGCAGCAAGGGCGGCGAGGGCGAGGCCGCAGCCGCGGGGTCAAGCGGGAGCTCAAGGCCGAGCCCCAAGTTCACCTCGGTGCTGATCTGTGTGGGGAGCCTCGGCTCACAGGGAGGGCGGGCAACAGAGCGGGGAAGAGACCCCCCAACAAGCCACTCACCCAGACCCCCACCCATCGACCTGCAGGGCCGCCCTGGCGCGGCTCCAAGGCACAGAACTCCCCGGGGACGGGGCGGGGCCCTGGCTCGGGCCAAGGGGACCTGGGTCCCGGGTCCCCCTCCCCCATCTGCGGACCGGGCTGCCTGTGAGTCCTTTCCTGGAGCTTTTCATCGCGACACACACATACGTGCGTGCACACAGACACACACACGCATGCACGCACGGGCTCACCTCTCTCTGCAGTGTTATTCTGGAGAAAGAAAAGGACAACCCGGCTGATGTTTTTTTTCCACCTCCATGAATTAAAGCAAGTTCACGATAGAAGGTGAGGAGAGGCGAGGACTCTAGTGGTTTCTATGTTTTGTTTCCCAAAAGATGAGCACCTCAAAAACATTTTAAACATCGAAGTTACTCCGGGGTTCTCTGCTACTTTAGAATACAGAGGGGAAGGTTTTCAGAATTGGGAGCCAACATCCAGGAGAGAGAGGGAGAGCTGGAGAAACACTGCAAGGTGGGAACCG